>JADBJO010003341.1:0-42500 GCA_016801955.1 Conus betulinus | reverse complement strand
TGGGAGAGATGGGTGGGGTACAGTGGGTCTAGATATTTGGAGCTTGTGCAGAGCTTTCTATCTGTAAGACAGCTGAAATGAAACCGATGCAAGTCATAACCTATATACTGAAAATGAAAAGGATCTCTCTCTCTCTCTCTCTCTCTCTCTCTCTCTCTCTCTCTCTCTCTGTGTGTGTGTGTGTGTGTGTGTGTGTGTGTGTGTGTGTGTGTGTGTGTGTGTGTGTGTGTGTGTGTGAGGCAAGGAGGTGATTGATCAACTTGCCAGAGTGCCACAGATAAAGAATTGAGCAGATTCTGAATTCCTCACACCAGTCTGGAACCCAAAGCTCAGGCTTTATAATATCTGAATAAGAAAAAGAGGAATGAAAGTCTCAGATGGATGATAAAGTCCTCCAGATCTGTCCAAACTTAAAAAAAAAGTGTTCACCATGTTCTACGGGCGGCCGTCAAGAAAAAAGTCTTGTGCCATTTGCACACTGGCCACTCCTTTCACACACATTCGTATCTTTGAAAATGTGAAGAAGCTCCATAGTGCAACTTATTTGATGTACCTACCATTCACAGTGAAACATGTTCTTTTAGTGTGGGGACTTACATGTTGTCAGGCATAAACACTATACAGCAGATACCGTCTTGTTCAGAAATGCCCCACCTAATTTGATTTTTTGAGTTTCTGAAGAGATCAACAATTTCATCTGATCTAAGATTTTACAAAAGAAAGATTTTGACAAAATTCTGGTGTGTTTTTAAGAAAATGTGTTTTAATTAGTGTGTATGTGTGAGAAAAGAGAGAGAGAGAGAGAGATCCATTTTGACAGTTGACTTCAATGGAATGACAGCCCTGACATGGCCATTCGTGGTCGACTGAGCTTTAAAGCACCACTATCTGTCACTCTGTTACCTTTTAATAAGACTTTACCCCCTGAGGGTATGATATAACAAGCTAATAGCTTGGCCATGTTACACAGAGTGAACTATTTCTATTTCTGTTTGGTCTGCCTTTCTGTCTGTGTCTCTCAGTACACTCCCATCCAATGACCCATCCTGTCTTTCCTTCTCAGTGGTTCACACATACATATGCAGATACTTGCACACATGCACTTGCTCTTGAACACACACGACACACACACACACAGCACACACACACACACACACACACACACACACACACACACACACACACACACACACACACACACACACACACACACACACATCCACTCATGCATATCAGCATATTATTGCTTTGATTATCATGATTGACATGTTCCTCACTTTTCTGTTCAGCCTTTCAGACTGAGGGCAAGCTGTATCTGATTCTGGAGTTCCTGCGAGGTGGTGACCTTTTTACACGTCTATCCAAAGAGGTGAGATCAGCGTGCCTATAGGTCCCATGGAGATCTCATGATTTCTTCTTTTTTTTTTTTTTTTTTTTTTTTACCCATAAGAAACTTGAGCGTGATAGATGGGACGTTGCACTGATGCTAATTGGTTTGGTTTGTAGGAGGCCCAGAGCTGCTACTCTTTTGAGAGTCTGTTTTTCTTGCCTCTGACTTGGGTTCTCTCCCAGTGGCCTATCTCTATCCTCTCTACTTTTACTCTGTGGATCCTGCCTATGATCCTGTTTCTCTTCCCTTCTCTTTTTGTGTGTGTGTGTGTCTCTCTCCCTCTCTTCTCTCTCTCTCTCTCTCTCTCTCTCTCTCTCTCTTCTCTCTCTCTCTGTCTTCTCTCTGTGTCCTCTCTCTCTCTCTCTCTCTCTCTCTCTCTGCTGATTCTTGCTGATTTTATGTTCAATACAGAAATGAAGCCACCTATAATGTGACACATTGATTTTAACTCCGTGTATGGGTAGGATCTGACAGAGGGTTGAAGAAAATAGCTTTACCTGTGCAGCCACCAAAACCCAGAGCATCCAGGTCAGCTTTTGACAGTACATTGTTGCGCACTTTAGTGTGTTATCGACGGAAAGCAGAGAACATTCACTGAGTTTTTGCCCATGCAGATTGAGGTAGCTAGTACAAAAACTCTTCTCCATCTTCACAGTGCTCTTATCTGCTTCGTACTGCGTTACAGCTGTGTTGTTTATGGTACTGTAAGACCTTTCTGCCTCAAAACTCTGGATCCCATTCACCATGAAGGGCTCTGACTCTGTCTTGGGGCGTTGCACATCACTGCTGGGTACAGGGTGTACAGCCAACAGTCTCAAACAGTTTACTGAAGCTTTCTTTGAACTATTGTATAAAACTCTACTCAGAATCTCAAAATTCTGCTTATGAGTGTGTTTTTCGGCCAAAATTTGATTTTAAAAAAAATGCAAACCTTAGTATCTTTCCCATGCAAGCAATGTATTGCTCTGGGAGTTGTGTATGATTAGTCCACACTTCGGGATGATCCACCTGAGACTTTGCGTGCTCTGCAGACCTGCTTTGACCTGGCCTCTTATTGCAATGACTCCACCTGCTCTCTGGCTGACAAGACATTTCTTTTTTTTTTTTTTTTTTTTTTTTAATTCTTTTTGCTGAACTTTGCTCTAAATTACCCTCCTTTCAAAATGTTTGCTGGTGATTCCAAGTCTGAAATTGGGGTTGCTTCTGCAGCTTATACTGCTCAATAGCTTCCTCTTAGATATGTTCAAAACATTCCATTGGAAAGTTCAGTCTACACTGCTGAGCTCACAGTGTAGGTCCTGGAACTTGAGAAAGTCTCCAGACCAGAACATAAAGAGTTTCCCATTCTGATTTCCTGGCTGCTTTGAGGCCATTGGTGGTGGTACCCGTATGCATCCTCAGCTGTTGAATGTTTTTTGAAACTGTACACTTGTTTGAAACCTGGTGGGTACAGCCTAGTTTTCGCTTGGTTTCTGATCATGTTGGCATTGAAGGAAATGCGATGATTGATCAACTCGTCAAGTTGCCAGGAATGCCACAAAGAAAGAATTGTATCCCTCACATCAATCTGAAACCCCAGACTTACATTAAAGGAGCATTTGCAAGAGGAGAAGAACATGTAAACAGATGGACATCTAAATGAATTACAATTTTAAAAATTCAGTCTAATCCTGGTGGCCATGAAGATGAAACGGTTCTGTGCCAGTTACACACAGGCCACTCCTTTACACGTGCTGGTATATTAATGATGAAGAACCTCTGGCGCATTCGATGTGGTGTACGACTCACTATGAAACATGTGCTTACAGACTGATTGGCTTGCATGATGCCAGACATACACACTTTACTGCAGGTTCCATGAAGAAAGCCTGTTCAGAAATTTTCCACCTAATATGAGTTTTGAGTTCCTGAAAGAGATGACTGTTTTTCATCTCATCTAAGATTTTCCTGAAGTATGGTATTGAAGAATTTTAACAAGTTTTAGAAAACGCTTTGTAACACATTTTCCCCTCCTCTCCCATAACTGTGTCAAGAATGACTTTTAATATGATCCTTGGTGTTTGGCTGGGCTTTTTAAAAGTAGTGCAATTTGACTCTCTCTCTCTCTCTGTCTCTCTCTCTCTCTTATAAAGTATCTCTGTTCGTCTGTTGTCGGCCTGCCTACCTGCATGTCTGTCTTATGCACTTGTACATATGCAAACATGCATGGATGGATGCATGCACACACATAAGACACACAGACACAGACGTGCATATATACATTCTATACCTAAATCCACCCGCCCATCTGTTTCCCACATTGTCTGTATATGACTGTCTCCATAGGAGCAAGGTGTTTTATGCTGCTGTCATTGCAACAGTATACTCGCACAGAAGGAAAACAGTAACTGTCTTTAAGGATGTTAAATGCAGCCAAGTTTGGGGAATGCATCAGACTAGTTTTAACCTTTCCTTGTCAAAATTAGGATGAGGAAGCGATCGATATTCCTTGTTCATTTTGTTCTGTATTGTTTAATTTATTGAGCGGCCAAGTTGTTTTTCTCCTTTTTTTTTTTTTTTTTTTTTTTCTTTTTCTGCAGAAGTTTCAATGAAAGCTTCTGGTATATTGTAAATTCATATGATTATTTTTACATGTGGTGGTGACGAATAGATTGTATTGATGGAGTGATGAATGGATGGTTTGAAAGGGGAGCTGATCTGCTCTGAGGCAAACTGTGAATGGGTAGGTGAGAGCAGGTGGCGGTGATGGTGATTGTGGCAGTATTGATGTTGAATGCTGATAATTTGATTCTGAGCACATGTTCACATTAGATATGAGCTCTTCATCTTTTTTTTTTTTTTTTTTTTTTTTTTTTCTGTCTTGGAAGCTTTTTATCTTTTAATGAGTTTGTCTAAAGAAGATGATAAAGGTACAGGTGCTCGTTTTATGTTGTGTTGCTGATTCCACTGTGTGTAGTATGGAAAATGCAACGGGCATGAAGTATGTGCAGTGAAATTTAACCCTGATGGCTGTGAATTCTTTTGAATAGTTTCAGCATCACTAGCTAAATAAATCTTGAGAGCTGCTGTTGAGAAAGTGGGTCAGAATTGTGTGTGTGTGTGTGTGTGTGTGTGTGTGTGTGTGTGTGTGTGTGTGTGTGTGTGTTAGAAGTACTGTTTTTGTAAAAATGGTTTTTATGTTTTGCATTGTGAGAAAGTTGAATGACTGTACATCAGGGTAATGTAATGATGAGTTATTGATGACTGTGCACTCTAGAAACACCTTTATCAAGGAAGCTGAAAACTGCAAGGCATGCTTTACAGCCAGCTGCAGTCTCTTTGAGATCCACATAACATGGTCAGGTATTTGTTGGAGTCAAATTTTCAGACTCCAGTCATTCACACTCACCTCTGCAGTCGGAATTAAACAGTTAAACAATTTCTTTGTGCACAGGACAAGAAAGCATTGGCCATCCCATTATCTTTCATTTCTTTTCTTTATTTCAATTTTAAGTTCTGAACAAAGTGATAGCAGTCAAGTGGAGCCCGTTCATTGGCTTGGAGATCATTATAATGCAGTTTATCCCCAAATTTTGAATGAAATCTGCAAGGTCTAACCCATTAAATTAATCTTTGCTGTCTTAATTGAGTAGTAGCTAGATCATTTATGCATGCTTAGGTTGACACAGCTTGGCCACTTTTCAGCTGAACCTGGCAATGCCTTGAAAGTAATGACTTTCTCGTGTTCAGCTGGTGAACAAAAAACCAAAAAAACAAAGATGAAGAAGAGGGAATTTAAAGTAACACAGGTCCATTAACTACTTCAAAATGTGATTGAATGGGCTGCATGCAATAACATTTAGGATTGTTGAGCTAGTTGAGGAAAGTACATGTCTGGGAAAACCTGCAGAGTTCCAGGAACTGTTCTAGAAGGCTGTTCAGGAAGTTCTTGGGGCTGCACTGTCAGGGTTTTAAAATCAGAATCATTGACTTCAGATGGGCAAGAGAAGAAGAGAAAAAAGAATGATAAATGGGAGTGTGCACATGTGTGTGTGTGTGTGTGTGTGTGTGTGTGTTGTGGGAGGGGGGGGGGGGGGTGAGCGCGCCTGTCATCCTTTATGTCTATGTTCATATCTCTCTAGGCGTTGGCTTTGTTGGCTTTGTTTCGGAGTCTTTTTTTCATCCTTTCTTTCTTTTTTTTTTTCTTTCTTTTTTCTTCTTTGTTCATTATATCCCTTCTTCTCTTACCATATCTCTAGGTCTGATATATATATATATTTTTTTTTGCTATGTATAAGTCGGGCTTCTGTACTGATGGGGAGGCTGCTTCCCCATCACGCAGTATTTTACACATGTAACAAAACTCAGATCAGGTGGTATGGTTTCATGAGCATTATTGTGTGCAGGTAATGTTCACAGAGGAAGACGTCAAGTTCTACCTGGCAGAACTGGCTCTAGCCCTTCATCATCTGCACAGTCTGGGCATCATCTACAGGGATCTCAAGCAGAAAAGTGAGTGGCACTCTCATTTTCTTTGTTTACATGTACTGTTGCTTCTGGCACTGCAGGGCTAATTCACACATGATTATTTTGATAGTAGACAGGTGCTTACAGGACACCACAGACTTTTCATTTACAAAATTCTGTGAACGGGTTACGGATGTTCATGCGATTACCAGTTTTTGTTTATTTGTTTTTAAACGTTCATGCAGTAACCTTTGTTTGTTTATTTGTTTTTTAGTATCCTGTTGGACACGGAGGGTCACATCAAGCTGACAGATTTTGGACTGAGCAAGGAATCCATATTTGATGAGAAAAAGACCTACTCATTCTGCGGGACGGTGGAGTACATGGCCCCTGAGGTGGTCAACAGGAAAGGCCACAGCACAGCTGCCGACTGGTGGTCATACGGGGTGCTTATGGTCAGTTACTTTCGTTATGAGAATAGGCGAATATATGTACTACTGCTCTGTCCAGACAGATGCAGATTAACATACTCTGTTAGTACTGTGGCTGGAATAGAGTCAGTGGAAATGAATCCAGTGGAAATGAATCCAGAGTACCTTATCTGTGTTTTCACTTATTGAAAATGAAATGAGGCAGGGAACAGTAAACAATAAGTTACCCTACTTGTTTATTGTGTTTTCACTGTTTATTTTAGAGTGCTGGATCATGGGAATCCTATTAGCTTTGTTCACTGTATGCATAAATGGGAGCTGATTTTGATTTCTTTGTAGGTAACTCAAAAATCGTGTGTTAATTAGTGAGGTTTTTTTTTTTTTTTAACCCTCTTCAGTATGCACTTATCTGAGCTTAGTTACACCGAAAACCGTCGGCAAGGTAAGTAACTCCGTAATTTGAACATGGTTACCCAATTAAAAATTAATTTAAAAGAGAGGAAAGGAAATAACGAAATGAAAATAATTTTAAAAATTCCTACGAATATATATGTTGCTATATCGTAAGTTTGAAGAATGTCACATGAGCCATTTACTCGGGAAATAAAAAAAAAATCTTCTTCAGAACTTTCTTCTGAATTGTTGTTCATCATACCTGGAACTTCATCCCAGTCGAAATCTAGGTCACTCTAAGCTTCATTACCCAGCACTTTCACTAAGTCTTATGCCGTAAATCCTACAAAACACAGTATCTCCATCACTAAATCTCATTATAGAACGGCAGAACTCAAGGTTAGCCATGGTGAAAAACGCATTTCGACCTCAAAACTTTAAAAATTCGAAACTCGAGAACCACGGCACGTATCGACTCGCGGTTTTTTTGCAAACGGAAGTAAATGGCTACAGGAAGAAGGAAGTCACGTTCTCGCGAGACTTCCTTTTCTACGAGAAACATGGCGGCGCCCATTTGTTTTACCGGGCGCTGGCGGGCGCTCAGCGTTTTGTTTTGGCTGTGTGATTTCCGGCCGGGCGCTAGCGGGCGTTCGATGGTCAAGAGGGTTAAGAGAGTACTTATATAGTGCCTATCCTCGTCCAGAGACCAAGCTCTAAGCGCTTTACAATCTGCAATCTTGTTTACACAACGGGCTGCCTACCTGGGTAGAGCTGACTGAAGAGCTGCCTGTTGGCGCTTCATTCAGTCGTTTCCCATGTCATTCAGTCAATATTGTTCATTCAGTCTAACAACTCTTTCATTCTTTCGATTTTTCTCACAGAGTGCATGCTATGTGTAAGGTATCCATACCAGTGGCCAAACTGGCCTTCTCTTCTGAAAGTTGGTGATGGGATTTTTACGTGTGTGCAAAACGTTATGCGTGCGTTCACACACGTGATATAATCTCATTCGAAGGACTATTTGGGAAATGGAGTCAGAACCAGTGTTAACTTTGAGGGAAAGATCCCCTGTACCGAAACGGCCCAGTAGAGATTCAAACCTGCAACCCCAGGATCACCAGGATTACGAGTCCGGTGCTCTACCAGTCTAGCTATTCCAGCCCCTGATTTCTGTCATGTTAGTCCATCATGCGAAGTGAGGCAAGACTGAAAGTGCAGTTGAGTCTGACCTTTCCTTTTGCATATGAGTGCTATGTTTAAAACTTGGAATGCAACATTGAAAATGTCAAAATGCAACCCTTTGTGTTTTTGAGATGTTGGCAGTTTTGCAGACAGAACCAACTCCACTTACTACATACATGTGCCATGCTGTTTCAGTTTGAGATGTTGACTGGTGCCTTGCCTTTTCAAGGGGCCAACAGGAAAGAGACAATGACACAGATCTTGAAGTGAGTCTGAATTGATTGTTACTACAGTATTCAAGCCACTTGATTTTGGAACTGTTCAGTTTAAGTCAATGCTTATTTGGTACAATCAAAGTTGGAACTGTGGTTTTCTGTTGACATAATTGTGGTGCGTGTGAATGTCCTGTGGTAAAAAAAAAGGTTAGTTTACATATTGCAAACAGTTTTTAAAATTGAGTTTAGATCTGCCATCCGATGCAAATCATTTCAGAATCTTCAGAAATGGTGACAGCAATGTTTTCCACAGAGGCCCACTGTAATATAGAAGTTTTCATCAGAATGTAGAGTTCTTGTTTCATTTGTATGTGTGTTTTCATTTTGGGCTTCAAGCTCAGTCTTTGTGATCTTGATCAGTATTGAAATGATTATTATGGAAAGAAGAGAGAAATGTTGATGCTTAAAAATTGTACGGTAGGAATAATGTAATGAAAGTTTATGAGAGTCATTGCAACTGTAATGATTACATATTATACTTCGTCATTTAATGTTCACATTTTCACTTTGTTTTTGGTTTGTTTTTGTTTTCACTTTTTGGTCTTATCACATTGATCTCTTCATGTCAAAACTTAAAATAGTGGTGTGTGTGTGTGTGTGTGTGTGTGTGTGTGTGTGTTTGCAGAGCAAAGCTTGGCATGCCACAATTCCTCAGCCCAGAGGCGCAGAGTTTATTGCGAGCGCTATTCAAACGGAATCCCCTCAACAGATTGGGTAGAAACCTTTCCTGGTCCTATATAGTCTGCTATTATGATAGTCTCCCTATGAGAAGGTACAAAAAGCTAAGCAAACACAGGAATCTTAGAGCTCACCTGGATAAAGCGATGTTTGAATTTCAGAGAGTAATTCAGGTTGCAGTTGCTCGTTCTGGTAGATGTTCCAGAATTTGTCCATAAGAACGGCAGCTGTATTTTCTCTGCAGATTTATTGTATGTTTACTGGGGTTTTGTTGTTGTTGTTGTTGTCATTGTGCATGATCTCTTCCATGTAGGAGACAGAAAAAGTGTAGAGTGTTTTCCTGCACGGAATCCTCAGTGAGGTACTGGTCTTTACTGTGTCGTTAAAAAGCCAACATAAAGATCTGACCAGCAGTGAACATGGGAGTTCTAGTCAAGGTATGAAGAAGTCTATTGTCATGTTACTCCAGCAAGATGTCATGTATAAAGGATCTCAGAGGAGTTGGGGAAAATTCACACTTTCTGTGTTTCATTTACAAAAAAAAAAAAAAGATCTTTTGGGTTTTTTTTTTAGTGCCTCTCATGCTTGTTACAATTAAAAGTCACTGACACCTAATTGTAGGTTGGTTTACTGTGTGTGTTTGTTTGAAAGAGTTCAAAATAAAACAAAAAACAAAGCAATCGCAATTTAGAATTACCATTCCTGAACAAAAATTTGTGTAAATTTTTAGTACATGATGTTTGCTGCATTTTCATAATTTTTCATTAGAGTTCTGATGCTTTGTTGAAGGCAGTGATACCAATCCATGTTTGTCAGCGAGGTTTATCGTCTGAGAGGATGTGTTCATTTCATGCCATTTTCCATGGCTAAAACCTCGTTTACTGTTGGAGGGACTGCTTTCCGTTTTCCCCCAGGATCATCAGCCGGTGGCATTGAAGACATCAAGTGCCATTCCTTCTTCTCCACCATTGACTGGGACAAGTTGTATCGCCGGGACATGATTCCTCCATTCAAACCAGCTGTGGTTCAGACGGATGAGGCCTTCTACTTTGATCATGAATTCACCTCCAAAACTCCCAAAGGTGAACACTTGGAGTCTAATGTCGTATCTGTTTTGATTTTAGTGTAAGTTTTAGTGTTAGTGTATGAGATAGCGGCGAACTTGTTCATGCAGTTTCCCTGATTTTAGTCATAAAATCCAACAAATACTGTCACTAATACTGAAACTCTTCAGTCATGAAAATACAAGAGAGTCTGAAACTGTTAAAAAATCACTTTCTGTCAGTCCAGACAGAGAAAATGCAGCCACCTCATGCGGGAACATATAAGTAAGGAAGGGATGAAATACTTAACAAGATTTTCAGTAGTCTGCAGCAAATTGGGGAAAATCATGAGAAAAAATCACTGGAAGTGGGTACAGTCAGACAAACTTGGCGAAAATCCACCCACCCAGTTCCAGTGTCATCCTCAAAATCATATGAATTAACATTCATGTTCTAGGTAAGGCATGCTTAATGTTATAATAGATACTGAAATGTGTTTTTAGGTCAGTGTTAACTACATTTTTTCCCAGCCTGAAGTATCTTGGCCTCTGTGCAGTGTCTCTTCTAATAGCGTTACTGTATGACAGCCATATTAATAGCTTTCTGTATAAAGAGACTAGCCACTTGCCATTTTGAATTTAAAAGAGAATTTCTGTTATGTAATGGCTGTATTAGAGAAAATGGTGATTGCAGATTCGCCTGGGATCCCAGCCAGTGCCACAGCTCATGAGTTGTTCCGTGGCTTCAGCTTCGTGGCTCCAGCCCTCCTGGGTGACAGCACATCCCCAGAGCAACCTTTGGACAACCAGATCAGCCTAGCCAAGGTTGGTACATTGAGTACTTTGTCATAGTTGGTTCTGGTCATGAAAGTCATTTACCTCTTTGAGTACCACTCTGCCCTGTTTTTTTCCATCTGCCTTTTCACTACCTACCACTAGTACCAGTCCAGTTTTCACTCTTCTTGATTTACCGTATCTCAGTTTCCACCTGTGCTGTTTTGGGAAACTTTGAATGTTAAGATGTGCTATTTGAGGACAGCAGGTTTTCCAGAAGTTGCTGCCAGTGTGCATCTGCTTCAAGTCATTTCAAAGAAAAAAGGAGAAAAAAAAATTAGCTTTTGGGTTGATGTGAAGCGTGACAATGAGTGACAGTGATCAGTGACTGTCCAATCAACATGATTGCGTACAGTGGAGCAGCTGGACCAGAGCAGAATTGATAACAGCTACTAAGAAAGCCATTTGGACTATATGGGTGCGCTTGTACTTGCTTCAGATTTCGGTGGCAATATGTAGAGGACCAGTAGTCTGTTTTCAATTAAGGATGGATTTCGCATCTACCAAAAATTGATAAGCAAAAGTTGCCAGCGCTTCCAAATTTTTCTGGAATTTCCCAATTTTAGGAATAGTTCCCTAAATTACAAATTCATAGGGAAAATCCAGAACTTCAAAAAGATGTTTGAAAATGAGGGATTTGGATGGTCATTTTTTTTTTTAATAGGATTGATAAATATGGCTGAAGAAAGTAACAGATGATGTCATGTGAATGGTGACTGTTACATGAATCGACAAAATGTGGCTTGCTTTTAAACCCCACATTTAACAGCTGAATTAGGAAGGGGTTTAAAATGTTTCAGTCGAAGCCAGGCTGCCTCCCTCACCTTCCAGTCCCTTTCCCCTGCATCCCCAGATTCTTGAATAATGACTTTTGAAGGTTGGCAGCAATGGGTAATGGTCAGTAACATATACAGCCAGTACAAAAACAGGCACATTCACAGCAAACTTCATTCACTACTTGATTTTCATATACAAGTTAGTGTGGTTTAGATATTATTTTGGGGGTTCGGTTTAAACATAAACAAAAAAAAACCCCCCCCCCCCCCCCAGGCTTGACAGTTGTGTTTGTCACTTTCCAAAATGATGTCCATCCTACCTGATCGCGGACAGTTTAGCTTCCAAAGCACCACAGAATTGGTAACGGCACAAAAGAAAGCCAGTTAGACAGGTGTTCCAGTGCTTCAGATTGTCGGTGCCTCTGTGATGTTTTTGCATGGAAATTTGTAAATGGTGCATCACATATTAAGTTAGTGCACCAGATTATTGTTTGCCTGCCTTTCCAGTGCTGAAGTGTGAATCTGTCCTTCCCTACCTTACATGATCTTGTTGGGCATCAGATGTCCTCAAATTATGTGTGTGAATGATTGACAGTGAATTAGTTGGTGTGTCACTTCGTGCATGAGTGTATGTGCACACAAGTGTATTTGTATGTGTGAGTGGTGGTGTGTGTGTGCATATGCATGCATATGTGTGTAAGGGAGGTGGAGGTAATATGGGGTAGGAAAGAGGGGTACTTACAGGATGTGTATGGATGGGTTGTGATATAGTAGGCATGGACAGAAGTATGTATGTTGTGCACACACATGCATACATGTGTGTTTGTGTGTATGCATATACATTTTCTTTTTTTTTCAGTGAGGGAGCTGTCTAAATCAGTGAAGTTTCCTGTGCACACTTTTTTTTTTTTTTCAAAATGCTCAAATCATATATGTAAGAAATACTTGCATCAACAAACTCTCCAGATTTTTACTCAGGCATGGCTTCATCATCATAAGAAAATATTTTCATCTATCACTTCACATTACTTGGCTTATTGTTTTTATGTTGCCATCTTATTTGTACATTTGTATTGTTTTCTTAAATGTTTTTACAGCTGCCTGGTGTCAAAGTGTCCAATTTCACAGACGATTATGAAGTGAAAGAGGTGAGAGTTTTTTCTTTATTTTTTTTATTTGTTTTGTTTTGTTATTCATAATCTGCTGAGAAATTACATGAGTCAGCAGTTTAAATTTTCTCTGCTTCATTCTTCAGTTTTTAAACAGAACCGCATGATAAATGTCTGGTTTGTACACACTTCAGATGCACAGCAGTTCTGGTTTGTGTAGCTGTTTGCAGTAAGAGAAAGGTTGTGTCTGCTATGTTTCATGGCCATAAGTGGATGGAAAATCTAGGAAATATAATTATTCAGTCAAATAACTAATTCTTAGTTTAGTGAATTATATTATGAACATAACAGCTTATTTACTGAATACTGTTCAGCAGATTGTGATGAATAGTTTTCTGCCAGTTGTTTGTCAGAGTACGCTGGGTTTTATGTCATGCTGTAATGTCTTAAATCTGATGCACAGGACATTGGCATAGGGTCGTATTCAGTCTGCAAACGGTGTGTACATAAAGCATCGGGGATCAGCTACGCTGTGAAAGTAAGTACCTGTCAGTTTGTGGTGTGTGTTGAATTCCCTCTGGCCACTGTATACTCCCTTCTTTTTTCATATTTTTATTTTCATTTTGTATTTTTATTTAATAATTTATAATATTTCTTTCTGATGTCCCATTTTCTGTGCCACCTCAGTGGCATTGCGCCCACGTTACATATTCCAACCCCTCATCCACAGCCACAGCTAGGCTTATCTGAGCACAACCATTTGCAGAGGGTGTCCAGAGACAATCAGATTTGGCTACCTTAGTGTACAACAAGTTCACCTCTATGTCCCGTTTCCGCTGAGGCAATTGCGATGTCAGAAATTCTGCCACATTAATGACAGATGCTCAGGAGATGGAGATTTGTGATCTGTGCTGCTAGAAAAGTATTGAATATTAACCTTTATCCACCTACCACTTAATGGATCAAGCTGATGCATACTTTTTAGGTGTAAGCAGTATTTTTTGTTGTTTTTTTCTTCTTAAGCATAGAGATGGTGATTTTGAGGCAAAGAGCTTAGAACACAGAATGATGGGCATTTTCATGTTGGGTAGACAAAACTTCTTGTGTTTAATGTCCCAACAGTGCTTTGGTATAAGCTTAAAGGTATTTAATAGCATACTGAATGAAAAAATCATGTTTACCTTTTCTTTTGATATGCAGCATACTGTTCTCCGGGGGGAGGATCTACCAGCGGGACCACGGGTAACCTGTCCCATTCCACTGGGGGCTCTATGCCCCCGAGAGGGACCAGTGCCTCAATACACACACCCAACCTGAACAACAATTTGGTCGATTGTGGCACCCAACCTCGCAGACTTGGGTCGACCTGGGTCTCCCACCTCGGGCGCTGTCCGATCGGCAGTCCGGGCTCTCCCACCCCAGCCCGTCTGCCGAGCATAGAGCCACGAGGGTCCCGCCATCCCCCCCCCCCCCCGCCACCACCCTACCAGGGCGGGACCCTCGCGCACCCGCGCAGTTGCCCCCTGAGGAAGACCTCCCTTCCCAGGAACTTGACTCCCCACAGCCTGAGGACGACTACGATGAGGACTTCTTCTCATCCCTTTATGACATCCACACCATTGAACGGTTTCGACCGGACTTCGTGTCGAGGGACGCCCCTCCTCTGCCGATCTTGGCCTTCCCTGACATCGTTGGGCTGCCCCCAGCCCAATACTCCAGACTCAGAATTGTCGCACCTCAGTCACTCACTTCGCTGTGGGAGAGTCCGGCAAAACGCGCCAGGGGTGCAGACGCCGTCCCCACGCCGGGTCAAGACTTGCCCCCGGCACCCAATGCGGCCCCCTGCGGCCCTACTTGGGACCCACAGGACTACTTGGACCCCACAGAAGCACCCAGTTGCCTCCCTCTTTGCCGACAATCCGGTTACCAGGGAGTGGGCCATCTCCCCCTTTAATCAGATTGTCGCCTGATGGGCATCTTACACACCACTGCAGGGCATGCCTACCTTAGCATGCTCTTGCAGAGGGCGGAGGAGGTACTCTGGCCTGGGGATGACGGCGCCGTCCCAGTGCCTTCGGATACAAACTCCGAACCACACCAGGACGAACCTCGCTTATTCAGCGACCCCTTTATGCGACACCTAGTTAACAGGATATCGCATCACTTGGCGGCTGCGGCGGACAGCGCAGCAACAAGCCATTTTAATTGTCTGCTAGTGGCTAGAGACGCGGTGCTTGCACGCTCCTCACTCTCCCCGGCACTCAGGGCATCCCTACGATGTGTCCCGGGCCAGGATCACTCGCTCTTTGGCGAGCACTCCACCTAGGCTATGTCTCTCTCGCTCGAGGAACGCAAGCAGGCGGCGTCCTTTGCCCCCCCTCAGCTCAGCCACGCCTTTCCAGGCCCCCCAAGCGGCCACTTAACTCACAGAGGCCTAAACCTAAACCTCGCCAAAATTTTTGGTTTGGCCAGCAAGCACGGCCCCCGGTGACTGGAGGACACTCCCGTAGTGCGCATGGAGCTGGCCCAACCTGCCCAGCAAGGCACCGGCCCACTCTTCCCCTTCCCCCCCATCTCTGGACCATCGGCTCCCCTGGCGGGCAACCTCTCCCGGCCGCCTGCCAGTGGCGACGTATGGGCCTCAGCCCCTGGGTAGTGTCGGTTCTTCAGGACGGGTTTCGCCTACCGTGGGCTCACCGTCGTCCTCCCCTCATGCGCTCTCCTCCTCCGTCCCCCAGCGACCCCCCCACCTGCCCAGGCGGACGCCCTTCGCCTGGAAGTCCTCGAACTCCTCAGAAAGGGGCCATCACCGAAGTTTTCCAGCCCAACCCCGGGTTTTACTCCCACCTGTTCGATCCCCCCCAAACCTTCGGTGGGATGGAGGCCCATCCTTGACCTTTCTCCCCTCAACAAGTTCCTCAGACATACCTAGTTCAAGATGGACACGCCCTCCCAGATCAGATCAGAGACTCCATCCATCACGTAGATTGGGCTACCTCCATAGATCTGAAAGATGCGTACTTCCAGATCCTTATTCACCCGGCGCACAGACGTTACCTCCGGTTTGTCTGGCAAGCTCGAGTGTTCCAGTTCAAAGCTCTCCCCTTTGGCCTCTCCCTGGCACCCTTCCTCTTCACGAAGGCGTTCCGATCTCTCTCCCAACACAGTCCTCGAACTATACACAGACGCCTCCAACTCGGGCTGGGGGGCCCCACTTGGGGGACAGTCATGCCTCGGGGATGTGGGACGCACAGATGGCTCGCCTCCACATCAACATATTAGAATTGGAAGCGGTCAGGCTGGCCCTCCTCCACTTCCAACATCTATCTCTCACCGACTGGTTCTCCTCCTCACGGACAACACGTCGGTAGCCCATTACATCAACAAAGGGGGGGGGGGGGGGGGGGGGGGCTCCATCGGCCTCTCTCTACGGACAGAGGCCCCTCCTTCGCTGTGCCACGCACGGGGAGCCACCCTCCGTGCGAGACACATAGCGGGGACACGCAACATCCTGGCAGACACTCTCAGCCGGTCAGGGACCCTTCTGCACACAGAGTGGACCCTGAACAAGCTGACACTAACCACCGTCTGGGAACACTGGTTCAAGCCCATGGTCGACCTATTTGCGACCCGGTACAACCATCGACTCCCCATGTATGTCTCTCCACTCCCCCGGACCCCCCAGCGTACGCGGTCGATGGGTCGATGCGCTCTCCCTCCCCCCTGGACGGGACTCCTCGCCTACGCCTTTCCCCCCTTCCCCATACTTCACAAAGTGATCAGGAAGGCCAGGCTGGAGAGACCCAAAACTCATCCTCATAACCCCGTGGTGGCCGACTCAGTTGTGGTTCCCGGACCTCAGGTCCCTCACTCACGTTCCCCCTCTCCAGCTAGCCCCTTGGTGGGACTTACTCAGACAACCTCGCTCGGGCCTCCCTCACTCACAATCCCCAGATGCTTCGCCTACACGCTTGGCTTCTATGCCAGCCAAATTGCGACCACCGCGATGAGAGAGATGGGTCACGTGGTGCACGGCTAACTCGGTCCCCCCCCTACCTCCTCCCCTCCCAACATCCACATAGGCAAGTTCCTATCCCACCAGATAGGCAATTTCCTATCCCACCTTTCATCCTCTCGAAAGCTCTCTGCTAGTTCCATTCGGGCTACAGATCGGCCGTAGGCACCACCATCTGACAGCTGGGCGGCCCATCATTCGACAATAACTTTCTCCTTAGAGAACTCTCGGGGGGGGGGGCCCTACGGAAGCTCAGTCCCCTAGGCGCGCTCCCATGTGGGACCTCTTTCTGGTTCTTGACTCCCTCAGAAACCCCCCTTCGAGCCCCTCGTGCTATTATTCCCTTTGTCATTCTCCCCTTCAGACCACCTTCCTTCTCTCCCTGGCCTCAGCCAGGAGGCGAAGTGGGATTCAGGTCCTCAGTTGTGACCCTCGGGACATCGCCTTTCTCAGAGACGGATCGGTCGCTTAAGTTTCCTGCCTGAGTTCTTAGCGAAGAACCAGGAACCGGGCACGACCTCTCCTTCCCTGGTTATCCGCTCCCTAGCGGATATCTTAGGCAGCGAAGGCAGCGGGGACATGGACCTATGACCCTCTAGGTGTCTCAGATACTACTGGGAGCGTTCCCACCCCAGGCGTTCCTCTCAGAGAAGCCTCCTTATTTCCATCAACCCCAACAACAAGAAAGACATCTCGGCGGGGCTCGATTTCTAGGTGGCTATTCTATACTATCAAATCTGCCTATGCCCAGGCCCACAAAGACCTCCCAGCCCTTTCCCCTCGAGCCCACGAGGTCAGAGCGTTGGCCATGTCCACAGCGTTCCAGCACTCTGTCCCCGTGTGCCATCTCCTGGAGGCAGCCTACTGGCGTTCGGAGAACCCTTTCATAAACTTTTATCTAAGGGACATCCGCATGACCAGGGCTGATGGTTCTAAGGGGTTTTCATTTGTGGCGGCCAATGCAGCCATAACAGTTAACCCAGGAACCATTAGGGCGCTCGGCCCTCCTCCTATTCCTTTAAATTCTGCTATGGTCTGACATGGTATAGTATACGACGCCAAAATGGGGAGTTTGTATTATACTCCCTGTTTGGCTAAGTATACTTACCATGTCAGACTCTAATGCCCGCCCTACCTTCCCCGCTAGCGCCAAGGTTCCCTGGGGTGGAAGTAGGGTGGGCGTCACGTGACTATCTTATGACTGCATTTGCCACAAAACTTCGGCCTGACAGAGCTGACTGACAGCCGTTTAATGCTATGGTCTGACATGGTAAGTATACTTAGCCAAACAGGGAGTTATTCTGTATTTTTTTAAGTAGTCCAGATGCTGTTGCTCTAATAAGTTGTTAGACAGTTTAGTCTAGTATGTAGTTTGTTGAATACCTATAAAATTGAAGTGCTTTTTTTACAGAGTCTTGCTCTAGTAGTATGTAATATGCTACAATGAATAAATAATTTTAAATCATATTCTGTGCCATGATTAACAAAAGTGCAAGCGTTCTCAAATATGTCCAAAGGACAGGAAAGGCTGGTAGAACAAAGGGTGGTGGGGGGGGGGGGGGGGGGGTGTGCTGCTGTGTCTGGCCTTCACTTATTTATTCTATTGTTTGGTTATTTTAGCCAAGTCTTCTAGAGCAAGATACGTAGATATGCCATGCAGTATTCTGCATACGGCACCATTCTGCTTTGGCAACTTCAGTACGCACAGGAGACCAAACTCTTTTGTTTTCTCTTACTCTGACACAGGGAAAGTATGACAAGCCAGCTGTTCCAGTCATGGGTACAATCACTATCCTTTACGTAGGTTAAAAACGGTCAATTTAGACAATAAAAATAAAACCAATCGATTTACCAGTACTTTTTCTTTCGTTTTGGATAGGTTTTATCATTTTAAAGAACATAATAAGTTAATTATCAACCTTGTAAAGAAGTACTTGTCCGCTTGTCCGCGGTCGGGAGGCATGCCGTCGCGACTTTCAGAACAGAAGTTTTTACACCCACCTTCTTCCCTCGACGAGGGGAGCGCGGCGTGCACAGATAGCTCAATGAATCTGATACAGAGTTGTAGAGGAGAATTCAAGCTTCATTTTCGTATGCAGTAAGGGTATAGAAAAAATCTAATTAAGTTCCTTAAAATTATGTTTTAAACTTCAAATTATGATAAAATCCATAAATATGAACCGAATCTGTTAAAAAATATATCAAAATAAAGCTCATATTACGCACTTTCCAATAATTGGGGTCAAGCAAAAACGAAACTGCGCGCCGCGCTCCCCGAGCGGTTTTCCGGATGGTACTATTCGAAGACTGTAAGCATGTCAACAATGGCGGACGAGTCTGACGTATCTGTGTCATCGCTTACAAATCCATCACTATTTTTACCGAATTTTCAACAATCGGCGCTAGAAACAACACGGAAAGGTAAGTCGATATATTTACTAAATTCTGTAAGTTATATTTTGTGTACTTAGAGCACGATTGTATTAAAAATCTTTTTTAAAAACTTGTGACCTGAGAGAGCCTTATGTTTGAATCGGCACTTCAACTTCACGATCGACTGTATTTATCTTCAGCATCGTGGAAGGATTTTTAACATTGTAATCAAGTAATCGAAACATCAATTTGAAAAACCTGTGTCATGAAAATATGATTTACATTGTAGTTTTTCAGTATTTCTTATGAAAAGGTCACGTGACTTGGACCAAGTTAGGGTCCTGAACGAAACGTGTCGTCTGCTCTGGCCGCGATGATCGCAGCCGCGACGGAGTTGCTGAATGCATTGCTTTTACAAACTGTAGATTCTCTTGCGCGCGTGCATGCATGCACACACACACACACACACACACACACACACACACACACACACACACACACACAGAGGTTCATCTCACACTGTAAACATCAGATTCAAGACCTTGCAAAAAAAAAAAAAAAAAAAAAAAAAAAAAAAGTTTGCTGCTGATTTCAGTTTGTTTATTGAAATAAATTTGCAGTTTATTTATTTAAATGTTGTAAGAATTGTCCAAGCACATCGTACCCCCCCCCCCCCCCCCCCGGGGAAAAAAACTCCATAGTGACGACCAAGTGAGTGGTTGAGCAGTAATTTTTTTTGTTTTGCTTTTTTTTTTTTTTTTTTTTTTTTTTTTTTTTTTTATAAACTGAAGCTAGTTAAAAAATACAAACTTTAATTATAAATCTTTGGTTTTCCTGTCAGACATGAATGAGCTGGCCACCCATGATCCAGCACCACTGTCTGTATCACTTGTTTCAAGTGATCAGCCAGTGTCAACAAATACTGAGCCAGAGAAGAGTGAAGGAAACTGGAGAGAGACTGAAATATCTCCTTTAGTCGGTAAGTCATGGATCATATTGTGCATAATAATTTTGTTATTCCAGGCCTGAACTTACTGTATTTTCAAAATAGCGAGAAATGAAATTAATTTGCTGCAAGCCCCTCCTCTCAAGTGAACTATCTCCCCCCCCCCCCCCCCCCCCCCTTTTTTTTTTTTTTTTTTCTGGGCTTACTTTTTCAGTCTGTGTTTTTTTGTGTGTGTGTGTTTGTGTTAATTTAAGACCTACTTTCATGCCAGATATTTGTTTACACCTCCCTCCTATCCTCGCCTCTTTCCACTGACCCACAAAAATAAACTTTCATCTTATCTTTTTTTTTTTTTTTTTTTTTTTTTCGTAATATGCAGTATGTGTGCATGTGGTCTACAGTCTTCAGTGTTATAAATGAAGAACTGTCTGGGCTGCTAAGGTCATTTTGCCCTTCTCATTCTTATGTTCCTGACATATTTTTTCTGCTGTTGTTTATGATATTTAGTAATCTTACCCATTAAAATTGCAACATAATTCATTAATTGTACTTGCCTCCTTCTTGTTAGTAAACACAATGGTTACACATGTGTGTATGCATGTGTGTGTGTGTGTGTGTGTGTGTGTGTGTGTGTGCACATGCATGCATGCGTGTGCTGTATGTGATGTGCGTGTGCGTACTCTGTGTGTGTACTGTATGTGGTGTGCTCATGTGTGTGTGTACTGTGTGTGTGTGTGTGGTATGCTGTGTGTACTGTGCATGCGTGTGTATGTGTGTGTGTGTGTGTGTGCAGAGGATGACCAGTACAAAGAACTGAAGCGCTGCTTCTTGGTGTTTGGTAAAGGAAGAAGACCCAATCCCCCCAACATATCCAGCTGCACAAATAGACTGTTACTGCAGCTTGACAGACTTCGAATAGAAGGTGGGAAGTCTGTAACTTTTGACACTGTGGCAGAATGGTTTTCTTCGGCTTTTCCCCCCGACACCAGCTTCCCGATTAACAGGTTGAAAGGGGTGATCCAGTGCTGTACACTGAAGGCTGAGAAGTTGCCAGCTAAAGAACTTTCAGCAATGCAAAATGAAGATGTCAATTTGGATAATATTGATGATGTTCTGTCTTCAGTTGGCATCAATTGGAAAACTCTGAAAAAGCCTGAGCTTTTGAAGATTCCATGTGACACCAAAGTGACAAATGCTGTTGTTGTCGCTTTAGAAACTTTGAGGAACAAAGAGGGGTGGAGCTCAAACTTTGTTGTTGACTGGCTGCAAAGACTGAACAAGACAGCAATGGCACATATTGAAAGAAAGACAGTCACAAAAATTATATCTGACTACAAAACTATCTGTCGGAAAAAAATCAAAAGATCCAGAGAAGTTCAGCTGCTTCATGGAAACCAGTATATTTACTACTGATTGCCAAGAAAACAACCCAAGCCCAATTCTTTCTCCACCCAAGTCAGTTCCTCCCAGTTCATCAGAGACGCCCAAATCTGCAAAAAACTACCCGTCATGCCAGCAGTGAAAAAGGAAATAACTTTGGTTAAAAAACGTTGTGCTGAGCTTGAAAATGACATTGATCGGCTGACTAATCAGAACAACTTCCTGCAGTATTCTTTGGTTGGTGCAAACAAAACAATTAAAAGTATGACGTTAGAGTTAGCTGCAGCTTTAGCAAAAAGAAGAAGACAGTAGGCATAGGTTTGAGCAGAGCAAAGACAAACTTCTAACTGTTGAAGATGAAAAAAAGACCCTGAAAAAAGAAATCTCAAGTATTAAACGGAAGAAGCTGTACAAGAGGTTTGTACGATTGAAGAAAAAGCATGCCAACTTCCAAGAAACTGTTCATCGGTCAAAAGAGAGAGCAACAGTACTGACAAGAGAAAATGCAGCTCTCCAGCAAAAGCTTGAAGAAAAAGGGGAAAAGAACTACAGCTCTTCAAAAAGAAATGTGCAAACTGAAGAAGAAAATACATACACTGGAGGAACAAATGGAAGCTATGCAAGCCCTTGCTGCCAGTGAAGTTGCTGAGGCTCGGTGCAGTCTTGCAACAAAAAACAAAAAAAAAAGGCGAGTATACAGATGCTGTGCGTCAAACCATGATCAGACTGCAAGGTGATGCAAACGTAGCTGCTAGCAAGTGTGGAGAGGTGATGAAAATAGTTGCCCAACATCTGTTCAACATCAGTTTGAAAGACTGTGATGTCCCTTGCACACAAACTGTCCTGAACATTGCAGATGAAGGACATGTGATAAGCAAACTCCAGGCAGCAGAAAAACCATTCTCGATCAGAAGAGTTTTACTCTCCATACTGATGGAACCTCGAGGGACAAAAACACCATCATTGGTCAGCAAATTACTTGGACAGCGGTCTCACCATGACCCTCGGATTCCGTCAAGTAGCTACAGAGGATGCAGCAACACTGCTTGACATAACGGTGGAGATGCTTAGAGAACTCCAGGATTTATACTGCGCTCTTCACACTGACAAAGCGGAAGATGAGAGGTTTTCAGTTCACTGCTGAAAAAAATTAATTCTTTGATGTCAGATCGAGCAGCAGTGCAAAAGTGTTTCAATTCAAGAATGCTAGAGTTCATAAGATCAGAACTGGGTACTGAAGTATCTGTGCATTTCTTGTACTGCAACGCCCATTACCTCCTTGGCCTGAGCAGAGCAGCAGAATCTGCTCTCCTGAAAATAGAAAATCAAATCATAGAAGGAGATGAAGATCATACCCTTCTGGGGAGAGACGGTGATGTAAGATTCAAATTTTACTCATCATCAGATTCAGCTGTGGCCCGTTTAATTCGGATGGCCTGTGATGTGTTGGGGCCCAGAGGAGATGAGAAAAATGGTTGTCGGGCTGAGTGGCTAGCATTCTGTCAAGAGGAAGAAATCAGATCCCTCTTGACAAGTTTCCGTGGAAACAGGTTCAATAATTTTTTTGAGGGAGCAGCAGCCATCATCCATCATGAAGATCACATCATGACCTTCTTTACATCTGGTGGTTTGAGTCGCAGCAACTTGAAACTGCAGAGTGTTGAAGCAGACCTCAGGGACCCTAAGTTGCTGGCTCTGGTATGTGTTGTTGGGCTCTTGTACTTACGGGTCACAGGGCCATATTGGAACCTCCTCCATAGCTATGTGCCCTATGCAGAATTTCACATATATGTTCAGATGCTGGTTGACCATCTCACAAAATGGTGCAGCGATCCAACGTCTCTTGTGAACCCCAATTTTCTGGGCATTTTTGATGGGAAGTTTGAGATGGACAGTCCATTCCATTTTCCAGGAGTGTTTTTGAAAAAGCAGCCTCTTGTGCTGATGCAGTCAAACCAGCTCTGCAAGAAATCTGCAAACAATTGTTAGCAACAACAGAAAAGCAACTTGAAGATTTTCTGAAAGATGGTAAGTATGGACAGAAACTTCCTGATGCTATTGTGGAAGAAATGAAGAGTTTTCCACTCACAAATTTACTGGGAGAGCATGTCTTTGGTGATATGGACTTTGACACATGCAGAAAAGGAGGCATGCATCAACTCACCATCGTCAACCATCGTCATGCTGAAACGCAATAAAACAAGTGACTGGCTGCTAAGCAAAACTGAAAACCAGACTTCTGCCATCATAAAAGTCGCCAAACAAAATGCCACAAACACTGAGGAGGAAGCACAAACTGCAAGAAAGATTGTTAGGCTTCAGATCCGAGAGCGTGCTGCTGAAATTGAAAGGCAAAAGAGACAGAAAGAAGAGAGGCTTGCTGCTGAAAAGCAGCACATCATCATTGACGCTGTCCAGAAACAAGGCGGTCCTTGCAGAACACCACAGGATCTGGCAAAAATATTACAGCTTTCTGTAAAAGATATAAAATATCAAATTAGATATCAGAAAGTTGTCTTGGGACATGGAAACAAGACTGGGTTAAAAATGACAGGCAACAAAGAAACTCTGCTGACCTGCCTCCGAAATCATCTGACATCAGTGACAGGACTTGTAGCTGAAAATGACATCATTCAGTTACCAAAGAAAAGGAAGAGGGGAGAGACATCACAGACAGTGACACTGACACTGTTGACAGTGACAGTGAGTCAAACAACTCATCTGCATCAGATGATTGCGAGTATATTGACACACCATTTCTATTCGAGCGGCAAGGGCAGTGGGTAGGCGTGTACTATGATGACACATTCTACATAGGGCAGGTGATCCAGGTCACTTCCCCTCAGAAAGCAGACATCAAATTTTTGGAGAGAACAAGGGGCAGATCAGACTACTACAGATATCCTAGTAGTGAAGTGATTGCTGAAGTGAGCTCCAAATACATTTTCAGGTGGGATTTTGAGGTAGAGGCAGTGTCCAGTGACTGTCGCGTTTGGTCAGTTCCAGCTGTTGATGTCATCGCTGAACATTACCAGAAGATAAGGAAAATGAGTCAGTAGGAATAGGCATGTGTCATTATATACTTTTAATGACTGTGCACCATATACTTGTGACTGAAAACTAAAAAAAAAAAAAAAATTTGACAGCCGAAAAGCTGTTAAATGTATACTTTCTCTTCTTCATAAGACCATTTTACTGTTGCATAATTAAAGTTCTTTATGAAATATCTTGTAAAATGTGTTATAAATGTGTTTTATAAGCCTTTTCAAATCATTTTGGTATATAAAAACAACATTGTACAACATATAGATACAATTAATGAACATGTAAAAACAAGCATAATTTACGTAAAAAGTGACCCTTTTGCGCAAATCGCATATATAACCAATTTCAGCATTCCACTGTTCACTAATTATTTGGAGAAGACAGAAGGAAAAAATTGGGCATTATTTATAAGTGCATGAGAGTAGCCAGGAACAATTTGGGCTCATTTGAAAATATAGAAATGGATTTATGGTACCTCAAAGTTGGGGTCCGAAGCAAATTGCCACTTTCGCAAAATTTTCTAAGTCAAAAATTTCTTTAAAAAATCATAACTTCGTCAAATATTATGAGAAGAACATAAATTTTATATCAATGTGTCAGAAAATTGAGCTCTTTTAAATGAAATACTTTAAAAACAGCTCTAGGCTGTTTCAAAAATCACCTTGGAATACCTACTTTACGTGAATAAAGACTTCTTGTTGGCCCATATAACCATCCATACCGTACCCTGTTCTTCTTCACACACACCCTCCCTGCTCCCTCTGGGCATAAGGACATGGTGAGGGGAGATGTGTGTTTGATTCCCCAGCCATTGACAGTCCTTCCACCATTTGTTCCACATTGCTTTACCCCCTTTTCCATTATCACTCTGACCAGTGATACTGGCTGGGCAGTGCACATTAGTCGTAGGATACTCGCTGAGCCGTCAGTGGCACACCTATTTTCATGGACAGAGATATCAAGTCATAGAAGAGTTACGATGATTCCCCCTAGGACCAGCTTCAGTCATGGAACCACCCATCATAGTTGGCCCCTCATTGCTGACATTCAGGAAGAATCAGATAGGATACTCTTACACAGCATGGAAAATCAGAATGCTTTTTTGTTTTTATGTCACTCTGCCTTACTTCCCAAAAAGTTTTAAGAATGGATGCTTTGAGCTGTGTTGACGTGGACGCAGAGTGTCACTGCAGGTCGTATACAAGTCGAACTACGCAGTGGGTTGATTCTTCTGAGCTGTGTTGACGTGGACACAGAGTGTCACTGCAGGTCATATACAAGTCGAACTACGCAGTGGGTTGATTCTTCTGAGCTGTGTTGACATGGACGCTTGAGTGTCACTGCAGGTCATATACAAGTCGAACTATGCAGTGGGTTGATTCTTTTGAGCTGTGTTGACATGGACACTTGAGTGTAACTGCAGGTCATATACAAGTCAGCCTACACTGTGGGTTGATTCTTCTGAGCGGTGTTGACATGGATACTGAGAGTCACTGCGGGTCATATACAAGTCAGCCTACACAGTGGGCTGATTCTTTTGAGCGGTGTTAATGTGGATAGTGAATGCAACAGCAGATTATGTACAAATTGCCCTACGCCATGGGTTGCCTTAACTGATTTTAACATGCACAAGGAACTTCATATTGTAAAGTCATAATTTGAAAAGACAAAAAAGGACCACAATATCTTAAAAGTATGTCACTTTTTTTTTTCCTTTGTATTTTCCCTTCTTTCTGTTCAAAAGTTATTTATGACTGCTTCTGTTTTGGTTTGAAAATGCTGTGAAAAAGCTAAGTTGCAACAGCCTTCTTAGTATTTTCCATGTGAATGAAAATGATTACTGATGACAGCATTTGTTGTTTCAGGTGTATGACAATGGAGGCAAAGTGTACATGGTGACAGAGCTGATGAGAGGCGGGGAGCTGCTGGACAAGATTCTGCGGCAGAAGTTTTTCTCTGAGAGGGAAGCCAGTGCTGTGCTGGAAGTCGTGACAAAGACTGTCGAGTACCTTCACTCCAGCGGGGTATGGAACATTCTGAATTCATGTCCCTTTCTTTACTTGCTTTGTTCTTGTTTGTTCACCTACGACGTATTGGTTCAGTCACACAGTATGAGGACAAACACAGCACTGGGCCACAGAATGAGAACATCAGCACTGAACATATTGTATACTAAACATCAGCTAAGTCTGTGTTTTATGGAAGCTTCTGTGTCTTTGTTACTAGTAAGTATGCAGTGCCCCTAGTAGAAAGAAGCTCGTGGAGAGCGTGGCAGCCGAGAGTCCTCAGAAGAGAAGCCCCCTTCAAGCAAGTGTTTCGGCCCTTAACTCCTGACACTCTAGGGGGGTTGGGCCACACCCGGTTCATGACTCCGGATGCCCCTCTGCTGCCCCCTTATTTTTTTTTTTCCTCCCCATCTCGGGACAAGCCATGGCTGGGATTCGAAACCCATGCCCCTCTGGACATGCTCATTTTCCACTTAATAACTTGCGCACTAACCACTGAGCCACTGGGACACCTGATGTTTGTAGGAAAGTTAGGTCTTATGAAGTTCACTTCTGTTCCTTCTTGACCAGATCCAGCTTGAACACCTCTCTGCTGCTTCTTCTGCCATTGCTTTCAGGGCTCTGGTTTTTTCCCTCCCTGCAACTGAGAGCTGTTTCATGAGGCTGTATGCAGACGTTCCCACAAACCCCCTAGCTCCAATTTCTGCAGTGAGGACTTTGACCTGATAGCCATCTCTCCTCAGGCTGTTTGCCAGATCAGCATACTTTTCAGTCTTGTAGATTTGAGCTGCCTGATTCTGTTCTCATATGGCACCGTGAGCTCGATGATGATCAGCTGCTTGGTTGACTGAGAGTGGACTACTATGTATGGTCTCGTGCCACTCTTGCTGATGATCTCTGGGTGACTCTTCCATTCTGGGAGGTCTGCAGTGCATTCCCAGTCATCTGCCCCGTCCAGCAGACTCTGACTGCTTGTTCTGAGTGGCACTGTTGTTCTTGGCCATGATTCGCTGCCTCCTGTCGTGAAGAATGTTGCCAGTGCTTTTGGAGTCCTGATTTTCCCTTTTGTGTGTTGGTACTAGCCCCAGACTACTTGTACAATCTCTTTGAGCACTTGGTTGTGCCTCCATGTGTACCTTCCTTGAGCAGGGCTACTTTACATGAGTTAAGGACATGCTCCACTGTTTGTTTTTCATGGCAGAGGGGGCATGAAGGATTGTCTGTTTTTTCCCCACTTCACCAGGTTTGCATTTGAGGGCAGAAGGTCATATGCAGATCTGAGAATGAAGCTGATCCTGAGAGGGGCCATGTGCCAAATGTCATTCCAAGTGAGACTTCTTTAGAGTGCATTCTCCCACGTTGTCCATTGCCCTTGCTGGCTCTGCTGGACTGCTTTTTGGAGTCTTTTTTGGTCTTCTTCTTTTCTCATCTCCTGAATCATCATGTCTCTTTTGGCTTTTCCTTTGGCCATTGACCACCATTCAGTTTTGGTCACCCCCAGTCCTTGTCTGTTGGTCTATGTATGTCCTTTTATTTCTCTGATCTTGAGACTTTCTTTTGTTTCCTTAAAATATAGCATAGGCAGTAGCTTTAAAAAAAATTTTTTGGTGACTATTTTTTAGCATGATTTCTGTATGAGAATTCAGTTTCATGCATTGTGGTAAGGGTTAGAATGCAATGGTCTTGTGATGTCTGGAAAAGAGAACGGCGCCAGTGAGCTGTTCAGTGTTACTAGCATAGGTACATAATGGCTAGTTGTCTGCTTCGCATATGTGCCAGCCATGTCATCTTCCCAGTCTCTCTATGCTCAGTATTATCTTGATCTAATTTACTGACACCAACTTTTATATTTGTTACTGCATGAAAATCATTCAAGTTTACTCTGAAACTTTTCTGTTTCGTTACCCGTATAAAACTTCACTCATTCCACACTTTTTTTCTTTTCCATGGTTTTCTTTCATCAAGAAATCTGTGTGAATGTGCGTGCCCTCATTTCCGACTTCTCTCGTGTGGTTGAAGCCTGTGTGTAGTGTCTAAATGAGCATTAACACTTGGTTGGTTTGTCCACACTATCATGGGAAATTGACATTTAAAAAGTATGTACAGAATCTGAGTTGCCATGTTGTGGCAAATTCCATTCCTCATCGGAAGCACCTGTAGCTGAAGTCAGTACACTGAGTTGATTCCCAGCTGGCTGGCTGTTGCCAGAATGAAGGCCAGAATGTTATTGAACTGCCGATGAGTAAAGGCAGAGGCTGCATTACTTAATGCATTTGGATAACTGCAAAGCATATAGACGCATACAGGCTAATCTACGCACACACACACACACACATCTCTCTCTCTCTCTCTCTTCCTTCTTTTTCTGTTTTCTCTTCCTTTTTCACCTTGTGATCTGTGTGTGTATGTGCGCCTGCGCTGTTTTGCATCTTACATTTTTGGCTTTTTATCTTTTTCATCTCTATCTATCTGTCTGTCTGTCTGTCTGTCTGTCTGTCTCTCTCTCTCTCTCTCTCTCTCTCTCTCTCTCTCTCTCTCCCCCCCTCCCTCCCTCTGTCTCACTCACTCTCACTGTCACTCTGCATCTGTTCCTGTGCTAATGCCTTTTTTTTCCCCTTTGATCATAGACATTTGTTTCATAGAGTTGTATTTTATACCCAGGTTGTTCATCGTGACTTGAAGCCTTCGAACATTCTGTATGCGGACGACAGTGGTTCTCCGGAAAGCCTGCGCATCTGTGACTTTGGCTTTTCCAAGCAGCTGAGGGCTGACAATGGTCTGCTCATGACGCCATGCTACACAGCCAACTTTGTCGCTCCGGAGGTGTGAGAGTCTTCCTCATGCTTTTCATTCACTTGGGCATATTCCAATAGAAAGCATAGGTTGTAACTGAGCTGTGTTCTTCAGCCCTCATGTCTTTGAAGTCATGTAAGTCATTGGAGAGAATGAGGGACTGGGAGAGTGTTGTGCATAATTATATGTGTCTGGGCAAGGGGGAGGGAAGGGATGGGGGGGGGGGGGTATGGGGGAGGATTCCTGGAAACATTGCTAAACAAACGTGCAAGGGAATGGGATTGGGCTAAGAGTTGGAAAAGAACAGTGCAGGGACATGCTGTTGTATGCGGGAAAGGACATAACCAACCACCAGTCCAAGTCAGCTGTAAACAAAAGCTTTTTTTTTTTTTGTTCAGAGAGCGATCTAAGAAGAACGTAAGCTAATACATGTGTGTGTGTATGCCTGTATGTTCAGGTCTTGAAAAGACAGGGATACGATGCATCCTGTGACGTGTGGAGCTTGGGGGTCTTGTTGTACACCATGCTGGCTGGGTAAGTTGGGGATGCAATTCTCTTGGCATTCTCATTGGGATGTGTGTAAGTAATCTTTGATCTGGGGGTGAGGTAGGAGGGACAGCAACTGGAGAGAGGTGGGAAACTGCAAACACATTGTCAGTAATTTTCAAGTATTGGTGATGAAAGTCCCAAAGGAAATCAGTAGGACAGCTTCAAGGGATCGTACTTGGTCAGAGTGTAATGTGAGGAAAGTGATTGTGTGTGTTGTACTTTAGGATTTTGTAAGCTGAGAACAGGTCATGCAATAAGTGTGACTGGGAAATTTGGCCTTTTATGGTAATAGTGAATTTGCATACTGCCACAGTTCCAGCCTAGTAAATGTATGAACACCTTTTAAATGATTTTTTCAACGTTTAACCTGACTTTATCCTTGTGTTTCACACAGCAAGTAGAGTGAAAAGTGCGTGAGACTGATGAAGTTGTTGTCACCTTCTTTCAGTTGTGATGTGGTTGTACACATTGAATAGAATTGATATGTTGTCGTCCCCTTCTTTCCGTCATAATGTGGTTGTTGTACACATTGAATGGGATTGATGTGTTGTTGTCCCTTTCTTTCCGTCATAATATGGTTGTTGTACATATTGAAAGGGATTGATGTGGTGTGTTGTCCCCTTCTTTCAGTCATAATGTGGTTGCTGTACACATTGAAAGGGATTGATGTGCAGCCACACCCCATTTGCCAACGGGCCAAATGACACTCCCAATGACATCCTGGCCAGAATTGAGGAGGGCAAGTTCACCTTGGTGGGAGGCAACTGGGATTCTGTTTCTGCCCCTGCAAAGGTAGGGATTGAGATGATAGTCATACTGTACATAGAAAAATGTAAGTGGCAATTTTTTTTTCTTTTATTTTTCCTTTTTATTTTTATATGGGAACGATGGATGCTTGTATAGATTTCTTTTTTGACACTTAATCTTGATTTTAGAACAGTGATATGAAATGGGAAAAGAGAGCAACAATGTTTCTTTGCTGATTTGCAAATGTAAGAGAATGTTCCTGTATTTTTTTGTTCACTCTTTTTTTTTTTCTAGTCTTACAAAATGGTAAGAAAACAAAAGAGGCATTTCTCATTTGTGTTCTATGAGGAAAAGAACTTTCCCTGTGATTGTTGTTACAATAGTGTCTGGAGTATACAGTACTCTGGTTCAAGAAGGGATAAATCTTATAGTCCTGGACAAGAAAATGTTTCAGTTATCAGCCTGTTTAACATGAAGATGCAAAATGGCTCCCATCTATATTTGCAGAAAAGATTAACTTTCTGTCAGTCTTCAAAATTAGGCACTTTGATAACAGTTATTTTCCCATGCTTTATAATGTTATCAATATCTGTGTTTTGGTACATTATAGTAAATGAATATTATGTGGAAGCACAAGCTTTTGGGCACATTATAGTTTGTAAATATCATGTGGAAGCGTGGGCTCTGGTACATTATAGTACATGAATGTCATGTGAAAGCGTGGACTCTGGCACATTATAGTATATGAATGTCATGTGGAAGCATGGGTTCTGGCACATAGTACATGATGTCATGTGGAAGCATAGGCTTTGGCACATTATAGTGCATGAATGTCATATGGAAGCATAGGCTTTGGCACATTATAGTACATGAATGTCATGTGGAAGCATAGGCTTTGGCACATTGCAGTGCATGAATGTTGTGTGGAAGCATAGGCTTTGGCACATTATAGTACATAAATGTCATGTGGAAGCATAGGCTTTGGCACATAGTACATGATGTCATGTGGAAGCATAGGCTTTGGCACATTGTAGTGCATGAATGTCATATGGAAGCATAGGCTTTGGCACATTATAGTACATGAATGTCATGTGGAAGCATAGGCTTTGGCACATAGTACATGAATGTCATGTGGAAGCATAGGTTTTGGCACATTATAGTGCATGAATGTCATATGGAAGCATAGGCTTTGGCACATTATAGTACATGAATGTCTTATGGAAGCATAGGCTTTGGCACATAGTACATGAATGTCATGTGGAAGCATAGGCTTTGGCACATTATAGTGCATGAATGTCATATGGAAGCATAGGCTTTGGCACATTATAGTACATGAATGTCTTATGGAAGCATAGGCTTTGGCACATCATAGTACATGAATGTCATGCAGAAGCATAGGCTTTGGCACATTATAGTGCATGAATGTCATGTGAAAGCATAGGCTTTGGCACATTGTGGTGCATGAATGTCAGTGGAAGCATAGGCATTGGCACATTGTAGTGCATGAATGTCATGTTGAAGTATAGGCTTTGGCACATTATAGTGCATGAATGTCATGTGAAAGCATAGGCTTTGGCACATTGTGGTGCATGAATGTCAGTGGAAGCATAGGCATTGGCACATTGTAGTGCATGAATGTCATGTTGAAGTATAGGCTTTGGCACAAAATGCTATGAAGTTAAGGTTGATGATCAGACAAGGCAGGAGCTGTCAAAGACCAGCAGTCATCGTCATAGTCCCACACTGGTGCTGGTGCACTGTGCAGGAACTGGTGAAGAGGATGTTGCACATTGACCCCGCCCATCGCCTGACGGCAGCACAGGTCTTGAAGTGCCAGTGGATCTGCCAGCGACAGCAGCTTCCCCACCACCCCCTCACCATACAGGATGCACAACTTGTCAAGGTAGGTTGGGATTTCACATGATGTTGATATACTGTCCCATCCTGCTCAGGTGTGCTCTGTGCCCTCTTGCTGATGTAGTTTCTTTTCATTCGTTTCGTATGTTGAAAGGCATGAAATTCTCTTCGGTCCAGAGTGATTTTTGGCTTTAATTGATAAATCAACCTGTCTGTAAGGGAATTTTGGAAGAAAAAAAAAAGAGAAAGAAATTCTAAAAAATCTGAAAACAAAGAAAAAAAATTCTAAGTCTGAACACTTACTTCTGTTGGAAATGTTTATTTACTATGTGTAAACGATGGGTTGGACAAGATGAGACAAATTTAATAATGTCCTAGCACCTTGGAATGGACCTCAGAGTTGTCCTGCCACTGATTATCTCGTCCTGAAGGGCTATAATTGAAACCTTTTTGCAAAATGCCTGAGTTGAAGAGAGAACAGTGTTGGTAAACAGAGGAATTCCAAACAGGGACAGCTCATGCTCCCTCAGAAGGCGGCCCAGTGGGAGGTTTACTTTCCACTCCAAGCAAGCTACTGATACATGAGCAGTCTTGCATCCCCCAGCAAAGATGGTGTTTGCATGCATTTATATGTGTGTGTCTGTGTGTGTGTGTGTGAGTATCTGTGTGTGTTGGTGAGTACAAGATTTGATCAGTAGGTGTAACAGGTATGTGGTCATAGACCAGCAGCCCTCATAAATCCTCAAGTCAGGTTTTTGATCCTGCAGGCACTTACAGTTCTGCTTTGTGATACGTAGAGACATATTCCACAGTGGTTTTTTTGTTTTCCATACAGGGCTCCCTGGCAGCAACCCTTCAAAGCCTTCAACAACCAGAACATCAAACAGGCTCCTCTGGAACCAGTAGGGGCATCCATGCTGGCCCAGCGCCGTGGTAAGGCGCGTCCCAAATCTTCCACTGCCTTGTAGCCACGTCTGTCCCAGGGGCAACTGTACTGTCGTTCTGCCCTCCCCTTGCTATGTGGTCCATCCACGGATACTACGCAGTGCGTTCTTTTGAAAATCCCAAGCTCAGGTGGGATGCAGGGGTTTTCTTTACCTAATCCTCCCTCTCGAAACATTTCAGGGTGGCATGAGGACAAATGAAAGGTTGGGTCGTGCACATCATAACTGCATTTGTATCATGTGGATACGCGTGCGTGAGAGTGCATGAGTGTGTGAGTTTATGGTCTGTTGTTAATTGGGGAGCAAATTGAGCAAATTCTCATGGTTTTGGTGGTTGGAAAGGATCTCGTCTTTCTCACGTATCGCTCTCACTCCATTCCTTACCAGTTCAATTTTTTGGGTGTCTGATCTGCTCGGTGTCCATGAAGAAGATGGTTTGAAACTGTGTTTCAGATATGCAAACATAACTTTGTGATTATTTTATTGATGAATGAAGATTTTTTTTTTTTTTTTTTTTTTTTTTTTGTTTTTTTTGTGACACACACATGCGCACCTACTTTAGATATTTTTAAACCTATTAATTTACAAGCAATTATATACAAACAGTTTACATATATGTAAATATGGCATAGATGATGTATTGGAGAATGAGATTGTGTTAAAGAAGATCAGTGAAAATTACCAGTTAAGTGGAAAGGTGTCAACCATTCGGGAATGGAAAGTGAATAAACTTATGATAAAGGGTCCAAAACTCATCATTGTACCTTTCCACTTTTCAACAGAAGGTGCTTCTGTGTCTTGTTTTTTTTTTTTTTTTTTTTTCCCCACTATAATCCCTGTCACTGCTCAGCAACGCAGAATGTTCTTTTTCTCCCTTGCTTTCACGTTTCGTGTAGGTTCATTTTTATGGGATCCTTGGAGGGTTTTGGTCTGTGGTGCTGTTATTTCACTTTCATTGTTTGCTTTATCACATAAGGGGAACCAATGAGATAATTATGCTAATATCTCATTAATTTTCTTCTGTTTTTTTTTTTTCATGTGTGCCGGATTTGTTAACAACAAATGGTGGTGTGAAAATTTATTCTAATCAAATGATATTTGTCTAATTGAAAGTGTGCTGAAGTCAGATTGCACTGTTAAGTTTGTGTAGCGACGTTTTTAACATGAGGAAAGTCTTTGAACCATACTGTTGAATACTTCTGTTGTGCATCTACACCACAAAACTGTAGAGTTGAATGCTCATTCAAACTGAATGAAAGCCCTGCTGGGGCTGTGCATCTGGACTGCACTGCATGTGTTACTCTGGTCTTTTCACTTAGTGTTCCCAAGCACTGCATAACACGTATCAGGGACTGAACCAGTCCTCTTTCATCAAAATGTATGGAATCATCCATAGTAACAAAACAAGTCAGATGGGAAAGGTTGGTCTTGGGAACAGGAATTTCGGTGGCCATAACTGTTCAGCCCCATATGGTCCTTGTAGAACAGGAGTCGACATGGATCTTTGGTTTGGTTCAGACAGGGCCAGTATATCCCAGTGTGCTGCAAGAGGATGCTGTCAGCAGTCCTGGGCTTCCCTTGATCTGCTCCACATGGTCTTTATTCCTCTCCCACATAGTATCATTTTGTATAAGATATCCACATTTTTCTCTTGTTTTTGTTGTCTTTCTATTTGCCCAGCTCTCAAAAGCATACTTTACAGTCTTATCATTTTTGTGCAGTGCCATGCATACGCACAGCATTAAAGGTTCTAAAGTTGTGTTGAACATTTCAAATATGGGGTTAATCATGGTGTCTGATTCCAGTGAGAACCAACAGTCTTGAAAGTTTCACATCTGCAGTCTTTCCAGTCTGCTTTCTGGTGATGTCTTTCCTCTATCCAGTTGTTTGTGAAGCTTGTCCTTACCTTTGTAAGGAGAAGAGCACAGGGAATATTTGGAGGAACAGCGGAGAAAGAAATGGAATGATGATGTATAAACCCAGATATGATGATGTCTACATTCTTTCAGCTTACCTCTTTCATAGCAAAAAAAGCCCCTTTTTTCTGAGCTTTTTTTTTTTTTTTTCTTTTTTTTTAAATCTTAGAACCTTCGATCATCTTTTGGTTGAAACTGCCACATCAAATGGACTGCCATTTTCAACAGTAATCATGCATTTTTGGGGATTGATTACCTTTTTTTTCTGTGGATTCTGTTTGTATTTGAGACCAATGATTGTCATAGTGGTGTGTGAGTAGTTGTGGCCAAAATGTGATTACCTTATTTTCTGGCAGACTAGGCCATGTCTGAGTGCAGCGTTGTGCAAGCCTTGCTTTATGTAACCAGGGAGGAGGATGCCAGTGTGAAGTAGTATGCCTATTGTGATCACCGTTTATTTACAAGTTTGTGTGAAATGTTAACGACAGAAAATGGATGGATGGAAACAATTTATGTAAAAAAGACACTTGATCCTTATGATTTGTTGATTTTTTTTTTAGAAGGATATTTTACGTGTTTTTGTTTTTTTATGTTAATTTTGTAGAGTTTGTGTGTAGATGCAAAATACTTGCTGTTAGACATATATACATGTATCTGTATGTATGTGTGTAAAATAGTTTAGACTGTACATAACACAGAGCATATCAGATGTAATGTAACAAGTTTAGCATATAAATTGTATGTATTACAATAGTTGTTCATATCTTTCACTGTAATTATATAACTTGCTGTTGTTAACTGCAGATTTTTTTTTTCCACATGATGTTGACAATTACTCGACTGGATATAACATTTACTCTCATGGTATATTTGTCGACTGTGGTTTGTGTGTTTAGCTTCACAAATAGTTTTGCCTGTAAGTGGTGATGTTGCTGTTGTGAAGTGCTGAAGTGGTTTAGTGTTGTGGCGTCAGCTTTCTGTAGAGATTCGCTGAAGATGTCGTGGCCAGACAAGTTGATCCTTGCACTACCCTTGGTCAAAACTTTTTTTTTTTTTTTTTTCTTTTTGTTATTTCAACAGCTGACTATCCAGGCAATCCAAATTCAATTCTGTTTTCTGCAGAAGGTTGCTGACATAGGGTTAATCATTCAGGCAACGACCATTTCTCCCTTTTCATATTTTTGTTTGGGACATCTAGCCCTGACATTTTTGGATTATGGAGGCAAGGGAAGCAACCACAGATTAACTTTTGGCATCCTATCTCATCAGGCCAAAGAACAGACACTTTGACAGGGGAGTGGTGGGCCCATCTTACTTGGCATCACTGTTGAGGAGCACAGTCCCTTGGTCACACTGCACAGTGCATCAACACTCTGGACCTGGTTTTCCTGGAGCTAAGAGAGCTCGGTCGCCACAGCCAGTGGAGGTAGTTTTCCTAATGTTCATATGCAGAACTATGGCGTTTGCATTGTAGCAAACGCAGTGAATCATATCTCCTTCTCAGTCCGTGTGGAATAGATCTTCTGGTGTTGGAGTGATGATGCTTAGGCTCATTGCAGGACTTCAGCATCCCTTTTCATCTGTGATGCCTTGCGAGGGCTATTGTTATGATTACTGAGGCCCTCCCTCGAGGTTATGGCTTCATCTGATGGTGTAGAGAAGTTAAAAGTGTATCAGCCCACTTAAGCTTGAGGCGAATTTTTCTAAGTTCAGCCATTGAGTTGTGAGCCCTAAGAACTTACCGGCATTTGATTTTAGCCTTTTCCAGTGTGCTGATCAGTTTCAGTCATTTGTTTTTCATTTTAATGAAAGACATGTATTTTATATCATTTAACTCAGAAGTAAACTTTCATTGAAGTGATGCAAATTATTCAATTTTTCAAACAAATAAAAGCAACACCATTTTTCAAAAGTGAAAGTTAGCTATTGAAAATATCATTGTCCTTTTAACAGTTACCATTTTCTATGCTATGATTTTTAATGCAGAACTTAATCCCCTTCTCTTCACACCCTTCATCCTCTGCTTCCAAAATTTTAACATTATACAGTTGGCAGCTGTTTGCCCACAGATGTTGCCAGTTTTCTTCTCATTTGCCGTCACATTGATAATCCTGCTGTCAAATGAGCGTTGCTGTCCTTTGTAGCTCCCTCAGACACCTAGACACTACGTTGCTTCATCTAGCCAGGTCCTGTCACTTAGGTTAGCATGAAGATGTAGCCTGTCAGCACAAAAATACATAGTAAGGGCATTTGCATTCCTGACCTTTCACCTTCTCAGTCGGCGTACTCTGTCTTGAGGGCATGACTACCAACAATTCAGATGAAGAAATTGAAGTGATTGCAGGATTATTGCTAAGCATAACTTTGGCAGTGGTCAGACATGAGCAGCAAGACAGTGATGCTGCAATACTGACATAAATAGTTGTCCCTTAAATGCAAGTGTTCGACACCACTGGTACACGTACCTTTATTGATCATCTTTACAGAAATTACACAGCGTCTACCTCTCTGGGACACATGCACACCCAGAGCAAAACCTCTTTTCTTTTCTCCACATTCTCCCACTCAATTGATTTTGCGTCATTCAGTGTGCTTCAGCCATGCATGTGCAGTACATTGCTTTCATTGCACTTTGTGTTTATCTTATTTCCTGTGATCAAGTTTATAATGAGCATCGATGAAAATTTACCGCATTTCAGAAGGGAGTGAACCTCTTGTGGGTTACCTACTCCTGATCTTGACAAGCAGTGATTCTAACTGGATGATTTCGAGGCAGTTATAGGTGGGAGGAAAACATGGCAAACAATACATTTTTTTCACCTGTCAGCGCTTTGCTCTGGACTTTGCAGACAGGTTTGATCAATGCTAGAGTTAGTGTGGCTTAATCTGTCAGGCCTCAGAGTGCTGTTGCCAGCCTCCTCATTTGTCACGTCAGTGATCAGAGAGGGTTTTATTCTTCACACCAGATTGGATTGGGTTCTCTTTTCCCTCAGGACTCCTGGCATAGTCTAGCTTTCCAACAGACAGCTCCTTTGTGGAAAATCCCTTGAGGTTTTAAAGAGTAAATCCTGTCATGAAAATGGGTTCATGCTTTGCCTCGATGATTTGTGAAGCTCGTGGTGAAAAGTGAAATTAGCTTTACAGAGTAAATCAATTTGTGTGTTGTGTGACTTACGGTTTATAAATCTTTCTCTCTCTCTCTCTGTCTTGCTCTTTCTCTCTTTCTCTCTGTGTCATGAACAGGTGTGAAATTCTGTTGATTTTCTTTTGGTGTGTTTTTATTACATTCATCAGCTCTTTATACAGATTGCGTCAGTAGTGAGTGTGAGCCACGCATAGATTGCTGTGGTCAGCAAATGTAAGAGAAATAGTGGTAAACTGTAATGTCACATTGATACTAAAAGGATCTTGGATTCTAGTTAACTAAGTATGCACTGAACATCGTCTTGCAGACAGTATAATAGAATGGGGGTACTTGTTATGTGACAGTTGTTTATAAAACTTTCCAGAATCAACTTTGTATATATCATTGCAGTTTGTGGGTTGCATACTAGCATGGTCGTCAGGTAACACCATGGATGATTGTGCCTCCAGTAACTGTCTGGTTACTACTGTTAATGATAGTGCACTGCCAAAACCATGTTTGTTATTTTGACAGAGGTGTACCGTTTTTTGGAATGTGTTAGGATCTTTACGAAATTTCTGATATGATGATGTAACAGATTGTATCAGTTTCTGAGGATAGGATTGTTTTTAGACCATTGCATGTAACGAAAGGATATTCACACCATTTTATAACACTAGAAATTAGTTATGTAGGTGTGCATATATACATTGTGACTGCGTAAGAGGTACTGACATTATCTCTTTTGAGAGAGACTGTTTAAGCAGTGGTGATAATTTTTGAACATGGGAACAGAATTGTGATTGTCCTATGTCTTTCATCATGTTGGGGCATATACATTTGTATTATGGCTTTATGGTATCTCCATGTCTTCTTCAATTTTCTGAATTTTTTCATCCAAATACGATCCAAAAATGTCCGGTTTTTTTTTGTATATGAATGTCATAGTGAATGGAGTAAACTGTGGCTGAATGAAGCTTTCCCACTCCCCCCCCCTCCCCCCCTCCCCCCCCTTCCCCCCCCCCCTCCATTTTGTCCCATTGTGCCAGCCTTCATTCTCTCAACCTCCTGTCATCAATGAAACAAGAAAAAGGAACAGAGTGTGATTCAAATCTGTTGTTGGATTAGGCTTCCACATGCATATTTCTCTTGATTGTAAGTCTTAAAGTGAATAAACACAAAGTTTCTGCAAGAAGGCAGAAGATAGTATTGAGCGTATGCTACGGAGTGTGATATGATTAAACCGTTACAAATGTCAGATAGCAGGTGATATCCGAATTGCCAAGAAAGGCTGGGAACCGATGAATTGTATACCTTTATGTGTGTGTGTTAAATTGTGATCCTTCATGCCTGCCAAAATAACATTTTGACACAGTAAAATGTGGTATCATTGCAACCTTTTAAAAAAGAAAATTTTATTAAGATGCAGGATTGACAAATTCAATGCAGGGAGGCCATGGAAAAAAAGAATGAATAGAAAGTAAATTGATGCAGTTTTGCATCATTTCAGTACAGTTGCTTAATGTAGGATTTGTGTGTGTGTGTTTTGAGTCCAAATGGCAATTGGGCATTCTGCTGAAAGAATACGCATAGTTTGTATAGCTAGATCACTGTAAATGAAAATAACCATGAAAATGATTGCTACTTCTAAATTCTTGCACTAGAATCTGTACTATTGTGTGTCAGAGCTGTCACAGGAACACAGAAGGAGGTTGCTTACTGTCATGCTGATAAACAACTTGCATTTTTGTTATGTATTATCTGAACGCTATTAGAATGACAATTCATCAGTTGAAGAAATTATAAGAAATTGGATCAACGTTTGTAGACCCGGCCAGTTGTAAATAGAAATATACCCTTGAAATGATGGAAGGACATCAGTTTCTTGCAGATTGTGTGACTGTAATGAGCACCATCTGTTTTCTGTGCAAAAACAGGTCAGTGGATGGGGAGAATTAGACAGCAGCCCTTTTTTTTTTTCTTTTGAGATTGTGAATTACAAAGTACCAGACGAAATCTGTTTACCATTGATCTCAGCTGTCCAGTGTATTCCTCAGTCTTTTTAGACAGCTCGCATGAATCCCATTACTGTGCCTGACAGATGTTGGAAGTCAAAGTGAGTCAAGCAGGCCTTGCCATAGCTTGCGTATAGATTGAAAAACAAACAAACAAACAAACAAACAAAACAAAACCAAAGAAATGCCCTTTTCAGCACCCAGTGTATCCCAGACGTCATTGGCTGTGATCTGGGTTCTTAACACTCCTCCTCCTCCCCACTACCACCCCCAAGTAGGCCTAAGACAAAGGGGAGGGAGGGTGGGGAAAGGGGGAGTAGATGATTGGGAGAGGATGAGGTTAAGACAGGTGGACGGGGGATAGGAAGGGGGGACTGGGGAGAACAGGCGAATGTAGATTACAAGGCCATTTGCCAGTTCCCCTTCCCCTAGTATGCCCTCCTATTGCACCTATAACACCTTTGCTGTAGACTGGCTAAAAATCCCATGAAGGAAAACATGGGGGGAGGAAAAAGTTTGAGAATCCAGGAATGCACCACAGACCATGAGGTCTTCAGTGTAAGCCTCTTTCAGCTGAGATAGTCCAGCAAAGACAGGTTTTAATCTGCCATGAACTAAAACAGTGAGGTTTGATTGACCCCCATTGAATCTTGACATCACTTTGCTTTGGGGCATGGTTACATTGAAAATGTAGCACAAAAGTAATGCCTACTTGATCTGCTGAGTGTGCTGGTGAGTAGCATGCTAGATTTGGAGTAGGTCCAGTGGAAACGGTGGATTCATATACAGAGCAAGAAGGCACAGGTACACATACACAGACACATATGCAGAACATGCTTGCAAATTAGATTTTACTATCCATTTGGGCATTGTATGTGTTTGTGAGGTTTGGTTTCATTATACAAAATGTGCTGTTTGTCAGATTTTTCATTTTATTTTGATATAAATCAGTAGGGTTGTGTACTGGCCACAACATGAAATTTGATGGAGACAAAAATGAAAAAGGAATGCTGTTGTACACCACGTATGGTTTTCATTTTCATGGTGATGATTGAGAGCAGAAAACATGTCACTGGTACCGTTTTATTGGTCACCCATCAGTTCAGTGTTAAGTGCTTGGTTGCCTGCAACTGGACGTGGGGTCTCGGGAGCTCCTGAAAAGAATGTCTGTGTGTGTTGTGAAGCGTTTCATCATCTGTGACTATGCAGTGTTGGAAATAAAAGCACATAGAGCGGTCCCATGGACTGCCTGAAATAAAATGTGAGAATCACCAGGCGACTGCTTGCTGTGCTGTATTATGAGAATCATCGTTAGGGGTTTCTTGTCATCAGGTTTCATCATGACTTGTGGATCTGCCTTCTGCGTGACGGAATGGGAACTGACAGCACAGCTAGTGGTTTTCAGCAACCCAGCTTTCTGCAGCTTTAGAAAGTAATTTGGAACGTCACATGGATCGGCCTTGTCTCTGTTCAACTGTACTGTTAACTGCTATGTCTGTCGTGGTTGTGAAGACTGTTTTAAAGCAAGGCTTGGTTTGGTGTCTTTATTCTTCAGAACCTTTTTACAAGCCTTCTTTCATATAAATATTGTTCACAGCTTTGTCTTCACATTTTTCACAGTGTTTCTACCTAGCCCCCACTGCCTTTTTTTTGTTGTTTGTTGTTGTTTTGACAAATGGTTGTAATCATGGTACATGTTGCGTGTTTGTTTTGTTGTTGTTTTGACAAATGGTTGTAATCATGGTACATGTTGCGTTTTTGTTTGTTGTTGTTTTGACAAACGGTTGCAATCATGGTACATGTTGCATGTTTGTTGTTTTGACAAATGGTTGTAATCATGGTACATGTTGCGTTTTTGTTTGTTTGTTGTTTTGACAAATGGTTGCAATCATGGTACATGTTGCGTTTTTGTTTTGACAAATGGTTGAAATCATGGTACATGTTGCATGAGAGGGACCTGTTCGCATGCTATGCCTGAGCTTGCTCTTGCTCTTGCTCTGCCTGAGAAACATCATGGATGCACGAGCCTGTTGGTGTTTGAACCCCACCAGTACTTCAGCTCCATGGTTGGCTTTCCATGTCTTAGCAGCTAACATATCATATCTAATGGCAGTCTGGAAATGCAGATCATTGTCAAAACAAGAGTGACATTGCTTATTGAAATAGGTGATGGATCAGTGTATCAGAATCACATGGATATGTGTTGTGGACCAAACTTTAGATATCCTAAATGC
>JADBJO010003340.1:225000-250750 GCA_016801955.1 Conus betulinus | reverse complement strand
CATAAAAGGGTTAAAGGTAAGAGCTCAAAACCCACCCTGCACTTTGAGCTATTTGGCCTCTTTCATGTTGCTTGACTCTACCTGTCCTCCTCCCCCCTTCCTCTCACCCCCTCCACCTTTTCCCCACCCTCTCCTCAATCTGTTCAGCTGTCTTGCTCGTTGACATATCCTGTCTCCCCTCTCCTTCCTTCATCACACCCCTCTCCTCATTCCCTGTCCTCCATTCCCCTACCATCTCCCCCTCCCTCTCATCCCTTCCCCTTCCCTTTCTTCAAACGTGTATTTGCAAATTCCATTATTTCACATCCTGTACTCCTTATACCACTGCAAGTGACCCAGAGACGGCATGGCAGGGAAGTGATGGTCTCTGCTGTTCCTCATTGTGCCATCCTCATCACACAGACCACCTACATGGCATCTGCATTCACATGTACATGTAATTAATACTTTAGGGGAGCAAAAATGACTGCATAGATGACTGAGCTACTGGCTTCCATTTAACACTGAAACATGAAAGCATAGGAAGTGTCATATTCACCTTCTGGGCCTGTTCCAGAAAGGTCTTCTGTCGTTCTCTCCCAGACTGAAGAGTTCTGCTGCTTCATTTTTCATCTTCCCTCGCCGGTCCTCCAAGATCCGCTTCAACTGTTATTCATGAAACATACGGGAACATCTTGTCAACATGCATAACTATCAACCTATCCATCACCCTTAATATAAAGACAATTAAAGTAAGAGGCACCACTACTAAACAGAAATAGAAACATAACAATACTTATCTTAAGAAAGAGGGAAAAAGGGGGTGAAGTAGGGGGGAGGAATAAGCACACGAGTAGCGTACACATGTCTTACAAAGTATCCTTCAGCAGAATCTGATATAAGACGTTCAACAGCAGTTGGATCCATCTCAGACTTTTTCCAGTCAGCTCAAATTTCGGAGCAGAGGATAAACAACAAATTTTACTTTGGACTTTTAAAAAAAAAAAAAAAATCTCCTAAAATATGTGGGACACTCCGCAAGGCACTTTTTGTCCTAGGTCCTCAACATGGGAGGCAACACAAGGTTGTGTCTCCCAAAACACAACAACCTTCGCTCGCTTTAGTGCCATCACTCACTAAAACCTCCCTTGCAGCACAAGTGTGTGTGTGTGTGTGTGTGTGTGTGTGTGTGTGTGTGTGTGTGTGACTGCATCATTTGGATGAAATTTTAAGATATTACTTTAGGATTGACAAATTTTCTATTTCAACAGCAAACAATAAGTTTGAGAATTCCAGTTCCCAGTCTCCAGTCTCAAAGAGATTCCCTACAGCTGAGCACTCTTTACCCAAAACTGAAAAGACCAACAACCCTCTTCCTAGACTGGTCTCATTTTGGGTGAACCAATTTTCAGATAGCCAAAGAACACCAATGAAACATGTGCCAATCAGTCTGTTTGTGTATACCAAAATTTTGGCTAAGCCCTTTTTGGGTAGATGTACTTGCATTTGCATGTGTGAGAGAGAGTGTGTGTGTGTGTGCATGTGTGTGCGTTTGTGTGTGTGTACGTGTGCACATGCGTGTGTTCTTTTTAACAAGGCACCTTTAGAAATATCGCACTTTCCAATGTATATATACAAAGACTACCAACCATACTTGACAGCTGTTTCATGTCGTTTCTTCAAAAATCCTTTTAACACCGAAAAGCTCTACAAAAAACACCTGATGCAATCACAACAACCAAACCACCATACCTTCTCTTCCTGTCTCTGTCGCTGGGCAGTCTTGGAGAACTGCTCATTGAGCTGTTGTTTCACCAGCTGGTTGTATATGGCCTGCTTCTGGTCGTCGCTCACTGTGGCCTCAATCATCGTCTTCTCTCGCCGCTGTCAGGACAGAGTTTTGTTTTGTGACAGCTGCTACATCAAACAGTCTCCGATCTAGCAGCATCCTATCACAACAGCTCTGAAGAGTTCTGGTGACAAGGTCGATAATGTTCTGTCACCACTTCCAGTCCGACTGCATTTACTTATTTAGTCACTGTGCTTCTAACACCCCTCCGTTTCCAGTCTGACTCTCTCTTTGATAGTGCTAAAGAAATAGTCTTTGACAATCCAGCTCTCATTCTCTCTGGTTAAGATGAATGAAAACAGAAAAACTTGAACAGCAACAATACATTTAACAGCTAGATGTCCTCTGCAGAGGTTATAGGACAAAAAGACTGTCAGTGTTTATATATTTTCTTACATGTTTTGTATGTTGGTGGTTATGAATGTATCCATGCTTGTTTTGGGATCGGCCTGCATGTGTTTGTGTGTGTGTGTGTGTGTGTGTGTGTGTGTGTGTGTGTGTGAGTGTGTGTGTGTGTGTGTGTGTGTGTGTGTGTGTGTGTGTGTGTGTGTGTGTGTGTGTGTGTGCATGTGTGAGTGAGTGTGTGTGTGTGTGTGTGTGTGTGTGTGTGTGTGTGTGTGTGACAGAGACATACGGAGAGACAGAAAAAGAGAAACTGACTGACAGATAGATATGGAGAGAGTGAGAGAGAGTCGACTTAAATTTGAAAAAAGGTTGAAGTTCCTGTCTACTATCAGCCATAAGGTAGTGAGCTGTCAGAAGTTCACTGCGACTGAGGCATCGTGTGATGGAAGGCAGATCCGACCTGCCCCCTTCCACTGACTTTAACCTTCCCTGAATTGAATCAGGCACCCATTATTGCTGGGTGATCTGAGAGGGTTTTCTAGCCAAAAATAATCCAACCCTGCACGAGGTTTGAACTCACAAACTATCAACTCCGCAGGCAAACACTCTAACCATTGATTATGGATGCCTCTTAATCAGAATGGGATTAATGTCCAGTCAGCCTCAGAGCTTTTAAGGACAAGTTGCTTCCGGAACAGAGACAGGGAAAGACAGCATGAATGTAAAATAGAGAAATAGGGGTGGTAGGACACAAAAAAAAAGGAAGGGAAACTAAAAGCAAACTTAACGCTTACACACATGGTTCTACTTGCTCGAAATGCACTCTTAAACATTTCCATTCAACACTTGACTAGCAAGTACCAGGAACAAATGCTTGACAAACATATTTCGTTATCTCAATATGACATTCAAAGATGAATTTTTACCTTCCTCCCAATTCATTGCCACAGTGTAAAGAGAACAGATCAACAAGATGAGACAGGTACCAAGATAAGACAGGTGTAAAGGATGAGACAGGTACAAAGGTAAGACAGGTAATACGAGACATTACTGACCATGGAGCCAATTGTGCTGACCGAGTCGGAACGAGGAAAACACCCTCTGGCACTGGAGATTCTGTCCTTGACCTGGGGGTCACAATCGCTCGTTTACGTGCCTCTCTTCTCTGCTGCAGGCGTTTCTTGTAACTGTGGAGAAAAAACAAAAAAATATGGTGGATAACGATTTGCAAAAAAAAAAAATATATATATGAATATAAAATTCTTCTGTTACTGCCAGTTTTTTTTATTTTCGCTGAAAACACGATTTCTTGGGTGGATATAAAAGCAACCACAGGGTGTTTCTCTGTCTTCTTCTTCCTCTTCCATTCTTCTTCATACCTGTACTAAAACTTTCAAATTCTCCACTCGTGATATTTTTGCTTATTTAACTGTACTTTAACCATTTAGAGAGAGCCAAATTTCATTTGGGGGGATTTTGTCTAAACAACACCAGAATGTATGTATTTTGTTGTTTTTTTGTGTATGTTGTGGGGTGGGTTGGGTTTGGGTTGGTCTGGTTTGGCTTGGGGGTATTGCATTCGCATAGGGAATCTGGTGTATAGACTCATCAGACACTCTTGGAGAGGGTCAGTCAGAGTTTGCCGAGGGTCAGCAACACTCCAGTGAGAAACTCCAGACATGCTGACTTCAAAGAGAAAACCTCCTCCAGCCACCTGCCCCAAGCCGTGACTGACCACACAACCTTGGATCAAAACAACAAAGAGCGCTTTGTCCACCTGGCCAACCAGTAACCCACCCACCCCCCCCCACCCCCCCTCCAAACTTTATCAAAACACATACTGAATCCACAGCAAGGGGTCACCCTCCATCAAACTGTTTCCCTTGAGTCTAAATGAACTGATTTCACTGAAACAAAAACTGCCAATGTTTCCACGTTACTTCATACATATATATATATATATATATATATATATATATATACTAGATCCATACAGAAGAAGATTAAAAAATCACTTTTCCTCAAACTTCCTTACTTCTTCTATCAAGTAGAATTCATCATTCAGTCAGTCACCAGGAAACTTGCAGCTAGCTTGTAAAAATAACGTGTTGATTTGTGATTACTGACAGAGTCTGCTATAAAAAATAAAAAACATCATTTTTTTTTCTTAAGAAAAAAATATCTGACAATTTTAAACGGGGAAGAGATGGGGACAGAAAAGGAGAGAGAGCAACAGCAGAAAAAAAAAAAATTAGTCGGGGTATAAAAATCCCTTCATTTAATCTGTTTGGGACCCTAACAACCCTCCCCCCCCCCCCCCCCCCCCCCCTTACAACAACAAAAATCTGCTGTACATGGGTTCAAATTTTGGCTGTAACAGAGAAAAAAAAAAGAATGGCTGATGTGAGGATAAACCTCTGAAGGGGTAATGAAAAAGAAAAAAAAAAAAAATGCAGTACATTGGTTCAAAGTTTGGATGTGACAGAGAAAAAAAATGAATGACTGATGTGGGAATAATGCCATTGAAGACAACATAAGATGAAGCAGCAGCAAAACAAAACAAAAAGAAAAGAAAGAAAACAGGTAAAAAGAGAGTAAATCCATGGCAAAAAAAAACACCCAAACCAATGTACCAGAGATCTCTGGCTGCCCTGCTGGGCAGCAGCCCTGTCCTGTGCCGCCAGTGACTGGTTCTCCGCCTGCTTCAACATCTGCACCACGGCCTCTGTCTCAAAGCTGCGGTCCGTCTGGCGCCGACGCCGTGCCTCCAGGCGCTGCATCACTTCGTTGCGCTGCCGCTCCATGTCCTCATTCAGTTTCTGGGCAATGTTCACAGTTCACAATGTTTGATTTACGATGTTCGACAGGCATCTTTTTTTCTTTTTGTATTCTTTTCACCTATATACCATATGCAGGTAACATGACAATTTGATCAACAACACTCACTTTTGTACAACAAATGCTGAAAATAAAGTTTTGATCCAGCCTCTGCAAAAAAACAAACAAACAAACAACAAACATTAAATTATATGGTCTTCTTCGTTTGTTTTTTTTTTTTCCCTTAAGGACAAGCAGGTCATTACTGACAAAGGAATTAGGACAACTAGGTCATTACTAACAAAGGAGGTAGGACAACTAGGTAATTGCTAACAAATGACTTGGGACACCCAGGTCATTGCTAACAAATGACTCAGGGCACCCAGGTCATTGCTAATAAATGACTTAGGACATCCAGGTCATTGCTAATAAATGACTTAGGACACCCAGGTCATTGCTAATAAATGACTTAGGTCATCATTGCTAACTAATGACTTGGGACACCCAGGTCATTGCTAGGTAATGACTTAGGACACCCAGGTCATTGCTAATAAATGACTTAGGACACCCAGGTCATTGCTAACTAATGACTTAGGACACCCAGGTTATTGCTAGGTAATGACTTAGGACACCCAGGTTATTGCTAGGTAATGACTTAGGACACCCAGGTCATTGCTAGGTAATGACTTAGGACACCCAGGTCATTGCTAACTAATGACTTAGGACACCCAGGTCATTGCTAATAAATGACTTAGGACAACCAGGTCATTGCTAGGTAATGACTTAGAACACCCAGGTCATTGCTAAATAATGACTTAGGACACCCAGGTCATTGCTAATAAAATGACTTAGGACACCCAGGTCATTGCTAATAAATGACTTAGGACACCAGGTTATTGCCAGGTAATGACTTGGGACACCCAGGTTATTGCTAGGTAATGACTTAGGACACCCAGGTCATTGCTGCTAGGTAATGACTTAGGACACCCAGGTCATTGCTAATAAATGACTTAGGACACCCAGGTTATTGCTAGGTAATGACTTAGGACACCCAGGTTATTGCTAGGTAATGACTTAGGACACCCAGGTCATTGCTAACTAATGACTTAGGACACCCAGGTCATTGCTAACTAATGACTTAGGACACCCAGGTCATTGCTAACTAATGACTTAGGACACCCAGGTCATTGCTAGGTAATGACTTAGGACACCCAGGTTATTGCTAGGTAATGATTAGGACACCCCAGGTCATTGCTAACTAATGACTTAGGACACCCAGGTCATTGCTAACTAATGACTTAGGACACCTAGGTCATTGCTAGGTAATGACTTAGGACACCCAGGTTATTGCTAGGTAATGACTTAGGACACCCAGGTCATTGCTAACTAATGACTTAGGACACCCAGGTCATTGCTAGGTAATGACTTAGGACACCCAGGTCATTGCTAACTAATGACTTGGGACACTCAGGTCGTTGCTAATAAATGACTTAGGACACCCAGGTTATTGCTAGGTAATGACTTAGGACACCCAGGTCATTGCTAGGTAATCACTCAGGACACCCAGGTCATTGCTAACTAATGACTTGGGACACTCAGGTCATTGCTAATAAATGACTTAGGACACCCAGGTCATTGCTAGGTAATCACTCAGGACACCCAGGTCATTGCTAACTAATGACTTGGGACACTCAGGTCATTGCTAGCTAAGTCTGTTGAGTGCCGGCAATGAGGCAGTGTCAGGGTGAACAAGGTCTGGGGAATGCCAGGACTGTGGTGTGGAATGAGCTGCTTGGGGACATTGCTACACTCTGCAGAGGATGAGAAAGTAAAACACGGTACCATTTTTTCTTGGATGCAAATTGTTCCTCCAGATCTCGCAGCATTGCCTCGGCATCCAGGCCCTCTCGCTGGGCTGTGGAGAGTGACAGCATCATGTAAGCCAACATGCAAAGAAAAAAAAAAAAACCTGCAAAACCTCATAGGAGATCAAAGACCTCCACAAAGAGTCCTCATTAACTTCAATCAGACACCAACTCAGATTCCATCCCACAGCATCCACCCTTCCATGTGGATCTACACTACAATTTGAAATGGTTATCATACGGTCATGTTCCCATCTTTCTTCAATGTTTGGTCTAAAATTAGTTCAGCATTTTTTGTGCATCTTGCTGATGAACAGACAAACAAACAAGCCAACAGAGGTGGAAGCAAACATTACTACCTTCCAGGAGATAAACATGTTACATCACAGTGAAGTGCCAATTATTTATTTCACTGAAGTCCAGAACACAAAACAGAATTACCATGTATCAACTGGATGTATTATTATACACACTCATCATGAGCAATCACTGTAATACTTGTACACCTTTTTTCTTCTAATCAGATTTCGTTTACATCCTATTTAGGATACTAAATTTTTCTACACTTCGGAAGAAAGTTAATGGTCAGCAATAAGTACATTATCAACAAATGTTATCATTTCATGCACAGATATATAGTGTTCAGAACATTCAACTCCCCTAAAACATGTTTCACATGACTTTTAAATGTAGGAAAAACAATGTGCAAGTTAAACATGATGTCAATATGATAGTCATTTTTCTGGGTTTTGTCTGCTGTTAAGTGAAGAAAAACAGGCATCTTGTTCTAAACTTAAGACAGTATTTTTTTGTTACTTTTTTCATCAAATGCGCTAGTTTTGCTGTATTTCTTGATATGATAAAGACCTAGATTTCTCATAAACATTATTACTTTTTTTAAAAACTGAACACACACACACACACACACACACATCTAATGACAGATAAACACAAAGATAGAAGGGTACATAGATTGATACATAAATAGACAGATAGGCTGATAGACAGGTAGGTGGTAGTTTGCTAGATGGGTAGATAACTAGATAGACAGATAACTAGATAGAAAGATAGATACACTGCTAGACAGACTAACAGACAGCACACAGACAGATGAAAGGATAAGTTCCCTGTCCTAAATATTCTCCTGACCACATAATCAGTACAGCTCCCCACACTGCAAATAGTGAACTAATACATTGATTCCAGTCCGCTCATCAGAACGCAGTAAAGAAGACAACGGAGAGACCAAAGAAGGCAAAGACAATAACAACAACAACAATGACAACAACAAGGAAAGACAAGGACACCAACAATTAGTTACTCATATATGCCACATACTCTCATAAATGGCCGTGAACAAGCAATACCGACGGTATGACAACTATTTGGATAAAAGTCTAGGATTTAACTCGGACCAAAGAAATCGCTTTTAACAAATATGAACAAACACAAAACAGCAAGAAAATCGTGTTTGCTTTCATGATACTTCTGTATCTTTTTTGTATGTGTTTCTAAACTAAAGGGCACGTGCTTCTAGTCCAGCTGCAGACAGAAGATGAGAGTGAATCGACAGCGCCACAGCAAGAGGTGCAATGACAGGGATTCCGTGAGCATGCCCCTGCACAGCATCAGACAGTGAAAGAGTGAACTCCTAGAAAAACGACACTTACCTGAGGTGGAGCAGTTCTGTGTGTGTGTGTGTGTGTGTGTGTGTGTGTGTGTGTGTGTGTGTGTGTGTGTGTGTGTGTGTGCGTGCGTGCGTGCATGCGTGCGTGCCTGAGTACGTGCGTGCATGTGTGTGCGTGCGTGCGTGTGTGCATACCTGCGTGGATGCATGTATGTATGTGTATGTGTGTGTTTATGCGCACCTGTGAGCACATACACTTACACACATATTTGTAAACACAGATGCTAAACAGACATGGGTATATATAAATCTATTATCCACAACACACACACACACACACACACACACACACACACACACACTACCTACAGAAACATGTACTCTTTCTCAAACTTGAACATACCCTATATGCATATAGACATAAGATCTGCCTTTTATATTATCCCATGGTTTGATAAAGAGTGGAAGAGAGATGGAAGAGCTTAAGATCTGAAAGACAAAGCAAGGAATACATAACTGCACCAACTTTGGAAAAGCATTACACTTGTGTGAGTGTGTATGTGAGTGTGTGTGAGTGTGTGTGTGTGTGTGTGTGTGTGTGTGTGTGTGTGTGTGTGTGTGTATGTGTGCACGCACGCATGCACATGTGCAATAAAGGATAAGAAACGCACACAAGACATTGTAGGGGACAAAAATCATAACAGAGACAAGGCTATATAAAAGGACAAGGAAATGCAGAGAATGAAAGACCTCCGATGATACAAACAAGACTGCCCACACATAACCAACAAATGTACACGATGAGTGAAAATGATCTGGAAAAGTAACAGAAAGTGGTAACAGCCACCAAAGAGCCACCAATTAAACGTCTATTTTCTCACTATATTCCCTGCCTCTGCAACATCTTTTTTGCCTCAATCCTTCTCCTCCCCCCCCTTTCCCTCCCCCACTCCCCATCCCCTGGCTCGCCAAACCTCTGTCCCCCCAGTAACACTATTTCTACATCAATCATTCTGGCTGTCCTGTTCACAACCAGACCAAGGTCTGTCCTGCCACAGCCCAACGAGCACAGTTCTCAAGGAACAGAACATGTCTCTCTCACATTTGTCTGTCCCCAACTGATTAAGACATAAGTCATTCTACAAGGTTTCCAGAGGAAACATGCTTTCTTTAAAAAAAAAAAAAAAAAAAAGAATTGAAGCCAATATACTGAAGTTCTTTTGTTTACGGTATATCGTGTGATGACATGCCCTTGTCAAAATGCTCGGTTCAAGTGGCTGCTCTGCACTGCCACCAGCCCGACTGCTGCACAAAAAGTAATTATCAGTGATATCCCTTGTTCTTTCTTCCCTTTATGTCATGAACTATCGCTCATGTGATCCAGGAATAAATTGATCAGAAACAGTCTTTCATCATGTTAAACTCATGAAGCAGGCATGCTAAGTTTCATCTGCTGTTTAACATTCACAGAAAGCTTAGCCTACTGGTTGCACCATTTATTGGCTCATACAAATCTTACCAGATATATTTTGCCAAATAAAAGAACACCATGAAATGACAACATGCATGCAAAAAAAAAAAAAAAAAAAAAAAAAAAAAAAAAAAAAAAAAAGTTTCATGACGATATATCAGATCGTAAATTTAACAGGAAACACTGTGCTGTGCGTTTTGTTTTAGTATAAAAACACTGCTTCCAGACTTGCCACTTACACACAAATCTGAAAGATTTTACTCAATTTTAGAGAAAATCATGTTTGTTTCTCTTTCTCTAGCTGTCTCTCTCTCTCCCTCCTATCTCTGCAATCAGTCTACACAGAGATAAGCATATGACTAAATAATTCAAATTATCTGCATCTCCTTAAGAATTAGGGAAAAAAAAAGCAGTTGTCTTTATCTTCAATCTATCTCAATCCACATACAACTGCATATATGTATTTTCCCCTGTCACTCTAACACACTTATTGTTTGTCACTAGACTGAGTCGTTGCCACGAGACCCTCTTCTTCAACTGTCTCATCTTTGTTGTAATTCATTGATCCATCAGCTTCAAATCATGCATAGTGTGGTCTCAAACCTTAGCGGATGTGGTGTAGCATATATGGACTAGTCCGCACGCAGTGACGCCTCCTTGATGAAACTGAAACTGTGTTTGCACAACCAGGTCAATTTCCATGCTTCACAACAAATCTGACAGAGGCAATGGGCTAAATCAATTAAAATTCTGAGTTCATCTTAATATGCTCTCATCATCACCAATCAGCATAAAAAAAAAAAATCCAGAATTCTGCGGCCCTCATGCCCTGCTCTCATGGCAACCTTAGTGTTCATTTCCTCTCCACATCTATTCCCTTGGTGGTGTCGCATCAAGGTCACCAGTATTGGCAAGTTCATGGGGACTGTTGTCAGATGGACGTGGGGCTGCCTTCTGGAGGGGGATACTAACTCACGCTGTCTCCATGACTATATGCAGTTGTTGTCATCAGTCTGAGGCTTAGTCGGCGATGTCCTATGCAAGCGTCAATTAGGAATCCTTGAACCTCCACCACAAAGTGACACGGCAGCAGTGCAGTGTCTACACTGGTGGGTTGTCTGATGGCAATGTGACTTTGTCTCTTCCTGTGGACGGCCTGATGGCAGTGTGACTTTGTCTCTTCCTGTGGACTGTCTGATGGCAGTGTGACTTGGTCTCTTCCTGTGGACTGCCTGATGGCAGTGTGACTTTGTCTCTTCCTGTGGATGACCTGATGGCAGTGTGACTTTGTCTCTTCCTGTGGACTGGCTGGCAGTGTGACTTTGTCTCTTCCTGTGGACTGCCTGATGGCAGTGTGACTTGTCTCTTCCTGTGGACGGCCTGATGGCAGCGTGACTTTGTCTCTTCCTGTGGACTGTCTGATGGCAATGTGACTTTGTCTCTTCCTGAAGCTATCAAAGCTAAGTGCATTTTCGTTATTTTGTTCATCTCTGTTTCACCTGAAGAAGACCTAAGAGGTCGAAACGCGTTGTGTGTTGTCTTGTGACTCGTTTGTCCACGTTTCTCTGGGCGATTCGCTGACATTATTTAAGATTTGCAAGTTTAGCCGTTACTCAATCCCTGACAAGACCCAAATGAAAGTACACACTTGCTCATCTGTTATCATTGAAAATGAAGACTATCATCTGTCATCTGTCTCTTTCTCACACACACACACACACACACACACACACACACACACACACACGAACATGGCCACAATCTTATCAAGGAGCAGACAAGCCAGTCACTGATAACCAGACATTTTTCCATCATTAATTTCATGCACACTGTGTGAATGGTGACAGCCAGTGTGACATAAACAAAGACAGTGAAAGATCATTGTGGTTACTGCCGCTGACCAGCGGCATGTGAGTCAGATCACACGGCACTCTTCACGTCCACTGTACCTGACAATCTCTTAGTAGACACTCCCGCTATAGAGGAAAAATGTCACGCATACTTTGTCAATCTCATTCAAAACATGCATACAAAATGATGCATAAAACGGAGAGTATCCAATACATAAAACACAAAATCCAATATGTAAAACACAAAATCCAATATGTAAAACACAAAAGGGACAAACAGAAGTTATGTGAGATTTAGTTTTCTCTAAATTCAGGTAGAGATTGCTATGACTTTCATGATCCATGAAGGCAACAATCATGCACATGTAGGAACAGGCAGGCAGGGATACACGCATACCATGCACATTTCTTGCATGCATATGCATGCGCAGGCATATATATGATCAAACACACTCACAAATACATAGAAATAAATGCTCACATCTTCTCTTATACACACAAACACACACACACATGCATGTGGGCAGACTGGCATGCGCACACACACACACACACACACACACACACACAAGTATGAAGAAGTACACACCCTCCCACCACCATACCACATCACACACATGCCCAAGCCATATCTTCCCTATATTTGTGACACCTTTGCATTCCTTCACTCCCCTTTCCAATTCCTCAGCCCCAGGCCTCCCCAACACACACACACACACACTCACACAGAGGGAAGAACACACACACACACACACACACACACACACACACACACACACACACTCACACACACACACATACATGCAAACAATTCACAAAGACATAATGCATCAACAACAAAAAAAGGAAAAAAAAAAAACAGCAAAACAAAGACAAGAACAACAACGCTCCTGACCTTTCTCCAGAATGGCTTGCTTCTGCTGCATAAATTCCTCCTGGAGCTTAGCCTCTGCCGCCTGACGATCTGAAAGGGAGAGCACCTCCCCAGACATGTCTCCCACGCTGAAGGCCAAAGCACTCAGGGAATCGAACCAGCCCTCACGGTTGGCCGCCCTCTGGGCCTTGCGCATGATCTTCAGCTCTTCTTCAGTCTGGCCGCAGACACAACTCATTGAAAATAACGCCTTGATTACTGAATGTTTGCTAAACATTGACTCTCTTTTGAGCTGTATCGGGGTCAGACAAATATGTGACAGAAAAATCAGTGAACATGGAACAGACTCAATCACTGCATAATTCAGTACACCACACCATCTCTACTTCATACTTGGAGGAGGAGGGACACGAAGTGAGTGGAAAGAGGACAAACAAGTTTGTTTCTCATTGAGCATTTATGTATATGTGTATGTATGTATGAATAATATGTACACAGATGCATGTACATGAAAAAAACCAAGCTTAGGTCATATGTGAAAGAGAAACACAGATGTGTTCCATGTTTACCTTAGCAAAGATAGATTCCTGCACAGTGTTGAAGTGGATCATCTGCCGTTCCTGTAGGTCAGCCAGCGTGATCACGCACAGTTCCTCCCATAATTCCTCTTCTTTGCGTCCGTCACCTCGGAGCTTTTCCAGCTGACGACGTTCCACTACACACACCATGGACACGAGCATGCAAACTCCATACACAGACAAGAAGGCCTTTAGACACAGTCTCTTTACAGACAGAACAGCACACATCCAGGACATCAGGGCACCCAAGGTATTTCTTTGCTAAAACTTTTAGATAATGTCGACATGCAATTGATGAAGTATTTGAGATGTGATCTGTTTTGGCTGACTTCCCCCCAAAATATGTCTTATGTGGCCACTTGACTCCTATACCCACACGAAATGGTACATGATTTCACTGACATCACTTCAACTTGAAAGTCGACCACAAAAGCCATTCATGACATCAGAACATGCTGGCCAACAAGCACAATTTCTTGCAGACATGAAATGGACCACGCCAGCTACTGAACCAAATGAAGTGAGTTGAGGAACACAGGTGAAATGGATTTGCATGGACTGTGAGTGACAGACTGACCCAGGTACATACATTTTGGTGTGGGGTCACATCGGTAAAGGTGAAACGGTCAAAGTGTGTATGTGAAGCCTGATTGTCTGTAAGTGCAGAACATGAATCGAAGCTACTTGTTTTCAATCAGGCCACCTATGTGCATGCATGCACACATATACACACATTTATGTTTTCACAAAGTCACCATTTATTCAATGTATGTCTAAATTTCATTTCAGTGTAGACAGAGAGCTACAGTTATGATGGAAATATACATTTGTTAAATCGTCTTCTATTGTGGCATATGAAAAATATGTGTGTTTAAAGTTGATTCGTGTCTGCTGCGTCTGTGGGTTCACTACAATAGAATTTGTCGTGTATCTGTGAAAGTTCTGTCAAAGGTTCACGCACCACAAACTCTGAATTTTCTTCCAGAGCATGCAATCAATGTGGGCACATATGGAAACATACATGTGCACATGTACACACACACACACACACACACACACACACACACACACACACACACACACACACACACACACACACACACACACACACACACACACACACACACGCACACACACATATATGGCATACCATGTGAAACAACATTACCTTGCAAACCATCTTAGGACTTGAAATTAAAAATTGTTTTTAAAGAAACCTAACTATTTCCCAATGCAGAAAAGATGATGATGTCAAAGTCTTGAATTTGTTTTTATTTTTTCTGTGGAAAAAAAAAAATCTACCAGATTCTCAAAAAGTCCATTCCTGGACTGAAAAGTGTATGACTGAAATTTACAGCTCCTTGTTTTATTTCCAAACCTTTTGCGTACACTCTGTAGTTAACAGAAAGAAGTCCTCAAACACACACACACACACACACACACACACACACACACACACACACACACGCACACAACACACATACACGCATACACACACACACACACACACACACACACACACACACACACACACACACACACACACACACACACACACACACACACACACACACACACACACACACACACACACACACACACACACACACACACACACACACACACACACACACACACACACACACACACACACACACACACACACACACACACACACACACACACACACACACACACACACACACACACACACACACACACACACACACACACACACACACACACACACACAACCCCACACTCCCTACACTCCAACTTGTGAGCCATGGCCTGCCCCAAGAGGTCCAGCTGAGCCTGCCAGCGCTGCACAGCCTTCTGCATCAGTTTGGTCCGCCGCTTGGCAGGAAGGTTGGGGTCCTCCAGAGCTGCCACCTTCCGAGCCGATTCTTTCCTCCACGCTCCATACTCCTTCTCGCCCGTGTCATCTTGAGTCGCAGCTCCTGAACGATGGGGAGAGTAGTGAGTCAAGAGAAATAGCAGACAAGGTGCAGAGACTAGCTCAAGGGAAGGCAGCAGGAAGACTGGTATGGAGAGGAAAGTATGCTCTTGCGTCTCTTCTATGATGATTCTCACCCAGGCGTCAAATCCATCTCACGGTTTGGTGTTACATTTTCCAACAAGCTATAACCCCCCATCTCACAGTCCATTACATTATCAACAGCTATCAGTTCTGTCTTACAGCCTGTTTTCCTATCTCCTCTTTCTGTGATACTTTGATGACAATGTGACCGGGTCAAATCAAGGGATTTCTTTATTATGCGTGACAAACATCCAAAGATACCAAAGACAACAAAAGGGGGAACATGCAGACAGCTTGCGAATAGGTAAGTCAGATGCCACATCACCAATCCGAAAATGTGTAAACATCCAAAAATTGATCATGTGGGAAAGAAAGTGGTGAGGGCATGAGATGAAGTAATGGTAGATAAAGAACAATTCAGGAGGGGGACAGGAGTACCAGTGAAGCATTTTTTTTAAAACTTATTTTGCAGTCCATTTTACCCATTTCTGCTTTCAAAAATTCCATCTGTCCACTCTCTCTCCCTCTTCCTCTCTCTCTCACTCCCTCTTTTTCCTTTTTATCTACCTCTCCATCTCCCTCTCCTGCATCTCTCCCTCTCTCTTTTCCTCCAACTCTCTACCCCCCTCCTCTCTCTCTCTCTCTCTCTCTCTCTCTCTCTCTCTCTCTCTCTCTGTAATACAAATGACTAAGAAAAGACTGCAGCAGATATCCCTAACTGTCCAAGTGGCCATTGCAACTCCCATCTGACAGTAATAACATTATGGTACAAAGTGATGACGACTGGGACTTTCAGTGAACAGGTAACCACAGAGATTACATGACGCCATGTTGTCAAGAATGAATGAGGCAGAAGATCATCAATCATCGCCAGCAAGTGCAGTGTACCTCCTCTGACATGTCTTTCAGCTGTTTGGCAGACTGACGGTCACGCCGACACCGGGCTAGCAGCTGCTGAAGCGTGTCACGCTCCGCCGCCTGGTGTTTGTCGATGGCCATCAGTGCCCCTTCCTGCAGCTGTTGCAGGTCTGCACGCAGTGAGAACTCTGATGAATGTCTTGTAGTGTGCTTGGGTCTGAAAATCTTCTGATTAAACTATTCCACAATTTTGACAAACCATACTGATTTGTGCACTAACGTTAGATTTAAGGTGTTTTACCCTTTACTACAAAAATCTTCTAATAGTCACTGCATGGTTTCTGTGCTCTTCTCTAATTTGGACGCACTTAATTCTACAGATTCCAAAACTTGTATCAATTTCAACAAATGTGAATCATTCTTCTGCAACTTATCTGTTTTGTTTCATCCAGTTAAGAATGCAAATGTTTTTGAATATGTGCTCAGAAAGTTGTCAATCATGTCCCTTTTTCATTTCAGGACCTTTTCCATTCCTTTTTAACCTACAACAACAACAACAACAGGAGGACCTACTGAAAAGAGGAAAACACACACACACATACTCTTCAGGGAAAATTTCCAGCTTCCTTTCACCCAGCTGAGGATGCAACAGTTGAACACACAACTCTTCCTGACTCTGCACTCACAAAGTTGTTGATCATGTCTCTTATCAACTTCCATTTTAAGACCTTTTTTTTTTTTTTTGAAAAGAAATCAAGCAGATCCACCTGAAATGCAAAAACAAGAAAAAAAAAAAGAGAAAAAAAAAAAAAAAAAAAGACTGAAATTAAAAACCAACCATCAGACAGAGCATTTTCAGGCACGTCTTCCTCAGTGATGGGCATCAGTTTGTCCTCTGCGGCCGACCCTTCCTTTCCCTCCAGGATCTGTCGGCGTCTCTGCATCAGTCGTTCTCTGGCCAGCTGCCGTTGACGATCGCGCTCCTTCAGCAAACTGCAACACAGGGCCATTCAAGGAATGCCTTGGCAAGCATTTAGGCACCATCAGGAGGAAAAGGTGTGGCAAACATTCATGCACCATGAGGACACAGTGCAATCAACTTTCTGTCACCCATCAAGGAAATGTTTAGCAAATAATCCAGGCATCATCAGGAAAAGGTGTGCAAACATTCACGCACCACAAGGACATAAGGCACCACCAAGGACTGGGGCAAACATAGGGCACCACCAAGGACTGGGGCAAACATAGGGCACCACCAAGGACTGGGGCAAACATAGGGCACTGCCACCAAGGACTGGGGCAAACATAGGGCACTCCAAGGACTGGGGCAAAACATAGGGCACCACCAAGGACTGGGCAAACATAGGGCACTGCTAAGAACTGGGGCAAACATAGGGCACTGCTAAGGACTGGGGCAAACATAGGGCACTGCTAAGGACTGGGGCAAACATAGGGCACCACCAAGGACTGGGGCAAACATAGGGGGCACCACCAAGGACTGGGGCAAAACATAGGGTACTGCTAAGGACTGGGGCAAACATAGGGCACTGCTAAGAACTGGGGCAAACATAGGGCACACCAAGGACTGGGGCAAACATAGGGCACTCTGGGGCAAACATAGGGCATCGCCAAGGACTGGGGCAAACATAGGGCATCGCCAAGGACTGGGGCAAACATAGGGCACCACCAAGGACTGGGGCAAACATAGGGCACCACCAAGGACTGGGGCAAACATAGGGCATCGCCAAGGACTGGGGCAAACATAGGCACCGCCAAGGACTGGGGCAAACATAGGGCATCGCCAAGGACTGGGGCAAGCATGGGGCACTGCTAAGGACTGGGGCAAACATAAGCACCGCCAAGGACTGGGGCAAACATAGGGCACCACCAAGGACTGGGGCAAGCATGGGGCACTGCTAAGGACTGGGGCAAACATAAGCACCGCCAAGGACTGGGGCAAACATAGGGCATCGCCAAGGACTGGGGCAAACATAAGCACCGCCAAGGACTGGGGCAAACATAGGGCATCGCCAAGGACTGGGGCAAACATAGGGCGCTGCCAAGGACTGGGGCAAACATAGGGCGCTGCCAAGGACTGGGGCAAACATAAGGCACTACCAAGGACTGGGGCAAACATAGGGCATCACCAGGACTGGGGCAAACATAGGGCACCACCAAGAACTGGGGCAAACATAGGGCACTGCTAAGGACTGGGGCAAATATAGGGCACTGCTAAGGACTGGGGCAAATATAGGGCACCACCAAGGACTGGGGCAAACATAGGGCACCACCAAGGACTGGGGCAAACATAGGGCACTGCTAAGGACTGGGCAAATATAGGGCACTGCTAAGGACTGGGGCAAACATAGGGCACTGCTAAGAACTGGGGCAAACATAGGGCACTGCTAAGGACTGGGGCAAATATAGGGCACCACCAAGGACTGGGGCAAACATAGGGCACCACCAAGGACTGGGGCAAACACAGGGCACTGCTAAGGACTGGGGCAAACATAGGGCACTGCTAAGAACTGGGGCAAACATAGGGCACTGCTAAGGACTGGGCAAACATAGGGCACCACCAAGGACTGGGGCAAACATAGGGCACTACCAAGGACTGGGGCAAACATAGGGCACCGCCAAGGACTGGGGGCAAACATAGGGCACCACCAAGGACTGGGGCAACATAGGGCACCACCAAGGACTGGGGCAAATATAGGGCACCACCAAGGACTGGGGCAAAAAGGGCACCACCAAGGACTGGGGCAAACATAGGGCACTACCAAGGACTGGGGCAAAACATAGGGCACTGCTAAGAACTGGGGCAAACATAGGGCACCACCAAGGACTGGGGCAAACATAGGGCACCACCAAGGACTGGGGCAAACATAGGGCACTGCTAAGAACTGGGCAAACATAGGGCACTGCTAAGGACTGGGGCAAACATAGGGCACCACAAGGACTGGGGCAAACATAAAGCGCCGCTAAGGACTGGGGCAAACATAGGGCACCATCAAGGACTGGGGCAAACATAGGGCATCACCAATAACTGGGGCAAACATAGGGCACTGCCAAGGACTGGGGCAAACATAGGGCACCACCAAGGACTGGGGCAAACATGGGGCACTGCCAAGGACTGGGGCAAAAACATAGGGCACTGCCAAGGACTGGGGCAAACATAGGGCATCACCAAGGACTGGGGCAAACATGGGGCACTGCCAAGGACTGGGGCAAACATAGGGCATCACCAAGGACTGGGGCAAACATGGGGCACTGCCAAGGACTGGGGCAAACATAGGGCACTGCCAAGGACTGGGGAAAACATAGGGCTACCATCAGGGAAGGTGGGACAAACCTGGTAGCATGCAGATCACACAGAATCTTCACACTTTCTTCCATCCAATTAACATGCCTCCAGATGAACTTTCCTGTTGCTCATTTACAATATGAGTGAAATCAACTGGAACATGCGTTGAAATATTCATTCTGCTTATCCCTGCCCTTTGCTCACAAATCATGTTTATACACTTCACTGCCATCAAAAGGTTAGGCAAAAAAATTAAACATAAGAACATTTTTTGTAAAGAAAGGGCAACATTTTGCAGAAAAACTTATCAACTGTCAAGCTGCAAAGTGAGGCAGCTGCAGGCGGGAATCTAAACAAATTTTAATTATTAATGTTAGCGCACTGCAAAAAAAAAAAAATAAATAAAAAAAAAAAATGTACAAACGAATCACAAGACAAAATTGCTAACATTAACATTTAAACTTACCAACTGTCTTAGATCTCCCATTCTGAGCCAGACAAATGAGAATCTTGTGTCTTTTTTACGATAAAGTTGAAAGCATCTTTCAACACATCTATGGTTAGCACATTTTTTTTTTTCATCCATACAAATTTCAAAACCCAAACCATACACAAAAACGAACAAGTGGAATCCAGTTTTCACAAAAATCGTTAAAATCATGCCAGGAAGTCTAACAATTAAATCTAAAATGAAGAGAGTGTTCCAGAAAAAAAACAAAAACAATAACAACAACAACAACAATGCGTCTTGTGCGGGAGGGTCTTTATGTAGAGGTTTCACTGTATAATATCAGGGTTTTTTTTTCAGACAAAGGGAGTTACCTCTCCTGTCGGTCCTCAAACTGCTGTTTGCTCATGCTCAAGATCAGGGCAGCAGAGTCCAGTTTCTCCTCTGCCTGCAGACGTTTCTGGTCCCTCTGGAGTTTGACCAAGGCATTCTGTCGCTCCTTCTCTCGCTTTGCACCATCACCATGTCGGCTGAAGGCTGCCAGCAGAGCGGCCTTCTCATCCTCAAAGTGCATCTGGAGGTTTTCCAGCACATTCTGTGGGGGGGAAAAAAGTGGCTAAAGACCATTAAATTGTCAATCATGTATCATCTTGTTGGAATCGCTGCTGGTCTACACACTACTGAATGCCTTGTTCCTAATCGGATTGTTAGTACAAAGCCAACTCGCCTTGGCTAGTCAGATTTTTTTTTTTATATTACATGCAGGAATCTGAGGTCTGTTATCAATGAAGTGGCATACTGGGATTGCACTTCAGGGAAGGGAGTGGGGAGTCTTCCTATGGTGCTGTAGCACTGGTCCCAACACCTGGACAGAAGTACACACACACTGGCCTGCCTGACACACCCTGGTCACTCTGTGGCAATGGACTATGAGGAGAGACATCTGGAGCAGCAGAAACAGAAACATCCACCAGAGACACAGCAAACTCACTACTTCCTCCCACCTGGCTCGCTCCTGGTCACTGAGCATCCCCATGGCAACCGACTGTTCAGAGCAAGAACTGGGCAGACAAGCCATCTTTTGCCCACCCACTCCCTCTACCCCAATCCCACCCACTGTACCAGAAATAGCGGCAGTCTTTGCCAGCCAAGGGCCAAACATCATACTGGGACTGCCTTCAGCCATGATGAGCTCTCACTGTAGTGATCTTGATTCTGATAACAAGGAACCAAATAGTGCACAGATGGGAATGTGTCTGCCTCCACTGAGAGATGATACACAATGGCCACACATCCAATCCTCAAGAGATGATACACAATGCTCACACATCCAGTCCTCAAGAGATGATACGCAATGGCCACACATCCAATCCTCAAGAGATGATACACAATGCTCACACATCCAATCCTCAAGAGATGATGCACAATGGCCATACATCCAATCTGCAAAAGATCTTCTTCTTCTGCGTACACAAGCTGATACTCCTGTGGACACTCCCTATGTAGACAGGCAAGTATTAATCCCATCTACCTAACAAAGGGAGTGGAGTTTTGTGTGTATGACTGGTTTTTTTTTATCCAACCATTAAGGCAGCCATACTCCAACTTCAGGGAAATGTGCAAGAGATGACACACAACGGCCATACACATCCCAGTCCTCAAGAGATGATACACAATGACCATACATCCAATCCTCAAGATATGACACACAATGACCATACATTCAATCCTCAAGAGACGATACACAATGACCATACATCCAATCCTCAAGACAAGATACACAATGACCATACATCCAATCCTCAAGAGACAATACACAATGACCATACATCCAATCCTCAAGAGACGATACACAATGACCATACATCCAATCCTCAAGAGATGATACATGATGGCCACACATCCAATCCTCAAGAGATGATACACTATGACCATACATCCAATCTCAAGAGATGATACACAATGACCATACATCCAATCCTCAAGAGATGATACACAATGACCATACATCCAATCCTCAAGAGATGACACACAATGACCATTCATCCAATCCTCAAGAGACGATACACAATGACCATACATCCAACCCCTCAAGACACAATACACAATGACCATACATCCAACCCTCAAGACACAATACACAATGACCATACATCCAACCCTCAAGACACAATACACAATGACCATACATCCAATCCTCAAGAGATGATACACAATTACCATACATCCAATCCTCAAGAGACGATACACAATTACCATACATCCAGTCCTCAAGACATGATACACGATGACCATACATTATTCAAACTGGCCTCACATCCAATCCTCAAGACATGATACACAATGGCCACACATCCAATCCTCAAGACATGATACACAATGGCCACACATCCAATCCTCAAAACATGATACACAATGGCCACACATCCAATCTTCAAGAGATGATATCCATTGGCCATAAATCCAATCCTCAAGAGATGATACACAATGACCATACATCCAATCCTCTCCCCTACGACATGCATTCAGTGATCACAGATTCACTGGAAAGGACAGCACCCCTGAAGTGTTCAGCCGGTGAACATGACCCAGCCAACCAGCAAACTTCACACGAGAGTGAGAACAGGGTACATACACACATACACACTACAGCACAACACCTGCCAGAACTCTGGCTGGACGTCATGGCCACTGCTGTTCATTTCAGAGCTACGTGAGAGCCCAAAGGAAGGTAACTGACTCGCAGCTTACCGGGCTGAAGTGACGGCAGAATTAAGGGAATGCACTCAAGGAGTTTGAGTATCACTGAGGCAATACTGAAGGATGGATTAAGCTTCCATCTCTTCCTTTTATTCATTTGTTTCTTTGGCTTCTTGTTGTTTTTTTGTTTGGTTGGTTGTGTTGTTTTATGATTCTGAATGTTAAGGGTGATGTTCTCGCTGAGCAGGATAAAGGTACACTCATCAGGACAGATAAGTATGAGAAAAGGAACTGCATACATACATACATATCTATCTATCTTTATATATATATATAAATATATATATATATACATATATATATATATATCACAAACAAAATCAGAGAGCCACACAGAACTCTAAAAATGCTCAACCAAAAAGGGAGCGACATAAGTTTAACAGTATGATTTAAAATGGAGGTTAAAAACCGACAAAATTGTTTTGAGCTATTGCTCTCGTCCGGGTTAAAAAAAAAAAAAAATATATATATATATATATATATAGATAGATATATATATGTATATATATTTTCCCTCACTACTAATTGTTCAGCATAATATATATATATATATATATATATATAGAGAGAGAGAGAGAGAGAGAGAGAGAGAGAGAGAGAGAGAGAGAGAGAGAGAGAGTCCATGTTCCTGTGTAGTTCCCATACTGTGCAACACTCTGTCCATTCCTCACCTTCCTCTTGGAGTTCTTTTCTGCTCCTCCTCATCCTGAATGGCATCCAGCGTGGCCTCATCAGTCGTCAGCCCCTCTGCCTCTCGCTCGGCCTTCAGCTGACGACGTCTGGCCAGCCGCTCCTCCAGACGGCGCTTCTGATCCTGCTGGCTCTCACCCAGCATGGAATCCAGGTCTGGAAAAGGATCCCACTAAGCATGGTTTTAAATGTTTGAGGGAAATGTGATCTTCTACTGAAATAATTTTTGCCTTGGGTCACATGCACACGTACAAAGCGCCTCCTCCGACTACCTCATCTGTGACATCTATTATATACAATACCAACAATCTCCACCAAAGTCTGCTGCGAAGGAAGGTAACCAACACACTCATATTTAACATTGTCACATGAACAATCAAACGGAACAGCATTTATCTTTCACTTCACACACACATACACACACACTCACACACACACACACACACACACACACACACACACACACACACACACACACACACACACAGCGACACACTGACAGTCACGATCCATGTTTCTGAGGCATGTAGTTCTAAATCAGAACACCAGATACTAGTGAACAGAAAGGCAAGTTTGTTTGTCGCCCACTTCAGGCATTTGTAAACATGATCTATTTGCTGATCACTCTGCCATGAATTCTATGATGTCTAGGATCTTAATCCTTCCATCATCAATCAAATGCCAATATGGATTGTGTGAGATCTCATTTCAGGCGCAAGGAAACACACAAAGGGAGTTCAAATTCTAGTGTTCTTCTCATAGGCTGAGGTCCGAGAAAACTAGTTTAAAATCCCCACCTTTCATCCATCAAGCAATGCCAGGCTTCAAACCCCAGACCCTCAGGTTTAAAGCCCAACATTCTACCCACTTGGCCACCATGCCCTTCAGGATATTCACTGACACTGCCATTTTCTAAAACAATTATTCCAACATCTGTGATTACAAACTGTAAATTACACCAACCAAAGTAATATTAAGCAGAATAAGGTACTTCTCCTGTACATATTTGAACTGGAAAACAAATCAGTTTTGTCAGTACAGAATAATCTAAACTTAATAGAATTGCAATTTTTAAAAAAAAAAACATTGCAATAGGGTAATCATCATTATCCAACAAATGAGGAACAGGTAACACTACAGAACTATTTTACAAAATGAACACATGAATCAAGTTAACCACACCTGAAAACAACAAATATGTAAGAATTTATGAAACATGAGTATGTGTAGTTACATAATTAAGAAATATTTAAGACAAAACTCAGATGGGATGCAATAGAAAATTTGTTTTCATTGACATGCATTTAAAGTATTAAAAAAAATGTTATGTATACTACCTTGAATCATAAACCACAATCTTCTTCCAATGCAATAATCAATACAGTATTTTCATAGACGTAAAAAAAGGCTGCTTTAACACTATCATGAAGATGCCCCTTGATTGGCAAATGCTAATGTCAGAGATGATCATTCCGGATTTAAATACCATTGATTAAGAGGCTTCTTGTTGTGAGTAAAAGATACAATAAACTGTGTGAGGACGCATGAGAAAAACTTCCTGTTGCCTGATAATCACACACACACACACACACACACACACACACACACACACACACACACACACTCACACACACACTCACACATATACACAAAATCATCCTATAACCCATTGTATTATATTTCAATCAAGCTCTTACTATGGCAAACAAGCAACACACAAACAGTCAAAATGGTCAGAAGAGAAAACAAAAAGGGAGGGTTGGGAGGGGGGGGGGGGGGGGGGGGGGGGGGGGGAGTGCTGGACAAGGAGGAGAGACGGGCTGGGGAGGGGGAGGGGGAGGGAGACCTATGTTCATCAGTTATCGATTATGTCCATGTCTACATCTGGTGTGCGTTCTCAAAGGAACAGTACCATGAAGCCTTCTTGAAAAGATTACCTACTCTCTAAAAGGCGTTTTTTTTTTTCCTGGAACGTTCTTCAAAACAAGACTAGTATTACCTCCCTGTAACAACTCCCTCTTTCTATCTTTTCTTTTTAAAGGATTGCAAGCCATTTGCAACAGGTTCCTGACAACAGGCCTGTTGTTTTTTTTTTCCTCATAGTTATCCAACTGATTGAACGCCATCATCCCATTTCACATGCTGTGACATCGAGGTTTGCTGATAAGAACATACGGGGAGATAACTCACTCTCTGAAGGATTCCCCGCGCACTTGTTTCCCTCGACTGATAAGTGGTATTCAGTGAAGCTGTGAACACAAACCAGTTTCTTTCTTTTCCTTGGTTGTCTAACATGCTCTGTGGTTTCTCTCAAGATGGATCTGTCTCAGAACTGCTGGGCCTTGCTGTCCAGAGTTGTCCTCCTCATTTTCAAAACCCAACAACAACTGCATT
>JADBJO010003340.1:185000-215000 GCA_016801955.1 Conus betulinus | reverse complement strand
CAGGCACTGCTGGTGACAAGACAAAGCCTAATTATTCACAATGTTTAGTACTGTTTTCTGATGCAGGAGTCTAAACAGAAGAAGAGTTTCGTTACAAAAAAAAAAAGAGAAAAAAAAAAAGACAATATAAAAATGTGAAAAATTCAACAGCATATCCTCACAGTTTTTTCAAGCAAGAAGCCACCCCACCTAAAAACCACTACACTTTCTAAGGATCTAAAAGAAGAAACATCTCACAACACACAAAAAAAAATCTTTAACAAACAAATAATTGTACTACTTCAACTACATCTTCACTGCAGCCTCTCAACAAGCTGCCCTCCACTGGTCCCAACTCACATCAATCAGGAGCCCTCTTTCAAACTGGTGCTTGAGGTCCAGAGCGGTCAGGGCCATCTCCTGCAGCTTCAAGCGGTCATGTTCAGTGTCAAGGTCAGTGGCAATGACCCTCAGCTGGTCGTCGCCCGTCTGCCTCTGTCGTCCTTCCTTCTTCCGCTGGCGTGCCGCCTCCAGCCGTTCTTTGGCTAACTGTTCCTGCCTGTGTCTCTCTGCCCTCCTTGTCCTTCACCGTTCTGCAGGGAACAGACACAGCTTTTCACACAATGGATCGTTTACACTACAAGCTCTCAAAAGCACATGTTCATATATGCACATAACCATCCTCATCCATCTGAAGGCCACAGACATGATGCTGACTGCTGTATCACTTGAATGGGAGCTGTGATGCAGGCAAAAGAAAACCTGTACCAGCCACCATGGTACACTGGATTATCCTTGCAAGCTTCAAATCAGGCCATAAGTTCAAATCTCATCAGAGGCATTTATTGGATTTTTTTTTTTTTTTTTTTGCTTGGGACAGCTCCTACCCAGTATCGAATGTGCCATGGGGTACAATAGTGAGAGAAATACTCTGTCTGGTTTCATCAGTTCAATGAATGCATCTCTCCTGATCAACCCTGCAGGTGCTGGTATTCCTCAGTCTCGGCTGACACCAGGATATGTCATGAAAAGATGCACACAAGTGCAGCCCTGCTATGTAGGTTCAGACCAGAATGCAGTTCCATCTTCATCATCATTGTTCGCGTTGCTCATCATAAAAAAAAATTAGATTTTGTGCCCTTTTATGCCCTGGTCTTTTGATGACCTTGGTTTTGATGACCTTGGTTTTGATGACCTCTTCACAGCCATGTCCATGGGGTCATTCATGTCAAAGTTGTCCAGTTGGTATCAACAAGCTCGTACAATCAATAGTTGGGACATGGTGGCACCCTCTATCCTGAGGGGAATATTCACTCATGTATTGGCTCTACAACGTAATCATTGTCATCAGAAGGGGACTGTCAAGGTGATGTCTGTGTGTAAGACGGATCAGAAAAGGCATCAATGAAAACCACCAAAACACCTCGGCAGCAGTGCAGTGTCTTCTTGAGCTGGGTACCTCCTGATAAAATTGGGTGTGGCTTTGTAAATGAAGCAGCACTGAGACATCACCGAGGGAGAGGTAGGGGTCATGAAAATAAGAAGAAAAAAAAAAAAAAGTAATAAAAAAGAGATCCAACGCAGAATTGTGCACTACTTTAAATTCCCACAAATTAAAAGATAACTAGAAAGGAAATATATCCAGGTGTATGTGTACAACTGAAAGAGCCTTCTCTGCATCTCTGTTCTGACTGCGTACAAACGTGAAGAAAGCAGGTATGTGGCAGAGTGAAGTTTTTTGCTTCACCCAACCCAGGCAAAAGTCCCACACTCACTGATCATGCTGATGAAGAAGCAGGGCGGTGGAATACACGTCATCATCTCTTCGAAGACGTCGCTGTTCCAGTTTCAACTGCAGAAGACGTTTCTGTCGCTCCTTCTCTGAATCGTCTTTGCCCTCTTTCAGCTGACGGAGTAAAGCATCTCGTTCCTGGAAGAAATTAAAAAACTGGTGAACATTCACTCCAGCCAGTTTCTATTATTGGAAGCAGAGAAACCAGAAAAAAGTAAATGAATGAGAGACAGAGTTGGATCTGCCGATGAGAAGTCTGACTTTTCAGTCACTGCGTAAAAATATGCTGTGAATTCTATGTGCACTTATGCTCTGAATGATGAAAGTTGACATCCATAGTGCAAAAATTAAGTAAAAAGAAAGAGGCAGAAAATGCGAAGGAAACAGCATCACTCCTTCCCTTCATTCTGGAAAATATCGAGGGGAAAAAAAAAAAATGGACAGAGAATTACTAACAGTAGCTCTATGAAAACTGCTTCATCACACACCTGGTCATGGTTGTGTTCCAAGTCCTGTAGCACATTGCGTCGTCTCTGTCTGGCTTCCTCCTCCTCTTGCTCCTTCTTCCTTCTCTCCAGTCTGTCACATTCTTCTTCACTCATGCCTGCAACAACAGCAATAACACCATAATAAAAAAAAAAAGAAAAAAAACAAATGATGTGGAAGCAGCCTTATGCAGCATTGCTATCTCCTCGGTTGAGGTTCTCAGTACATCACAATTAAGTATGCGAAAAGGCAAAACGATCAGACTGAAAGAGCGTACTGTGAAGCTCTATTCAGACACTCTGCTACAGACACAGACACCCACCTGAGCAATACATGCACACATGCACACACGCATGCACGCACACACGCCTTGCATTTAGAACTAAATGATCTGATTGATTGCAGCAATGCTTAGTGGCAAAGGTCCCCCCCCCCCAAAAAAAAAAAAAAAAAAAAATTGCAAGAAAAAAGGAAGTCTCTTCCTAATCCATATCTGACAGGTATGGTCACCATCTGGATGCAACGACTAATAAATAAAACTGAAAAAAATGATACTTTCAAACCACTCCAATTTTTTTTCAACAGAGCAAACACATTTTTGAAAGAACAGATGAGAAAAATTACCCGTAGTGCAATCCTCAAAAGACTGAAAGAATTCTCTCTGCTATTGCATGCTGCAAGGATCTTTGCAGAGTGTGGCTCACCATAAGGTGACATGCTGTGACAATGCTACCATTACAGATCAGTCTGACTGGATGTGTTGTGAGCATTATAGCAACGGTCATTCTAGAAATATCAGTCACTGAGTTTGCCAAAGGATTCTCAATCAGCAGTTTTTGTGTCCACATTCAGTCCTTCCCACATCATAGGATTTGAACAGCAATTCAGTGACAGTTGACTGCAGTTGTTCATTTGCAGAGAAAGCAATCAGCCCATGCCTCTCCAAGTGCTCTGTTTGAAACATGATCTCATGACATCAAATTATCAACTGCGCTTGATGGCTAGAACTTGTTTCATAACCAGGTTCCAACAGGGAAAGAGAGGTTTGGTGACTAGTGTAGTGAAGATGATGATTTTGTTAAAAATGAGGTAGATACAGGTAGATAGAGATATGCCCTGGTCTTTTGATAACCTTGGTTTTGATGACCTTGGTTTTGATGACCTCTTCACAGCCCCACTACTTAACTGTTTCAGCAGTAGATATAGGGTTTGATAGAAGAGATACACTTCTACTCCAAAAATGTTTTTTTGACAAAGTATATATCATTATTAACTTCATCAAACAAACTTTACAGCTGTTTTGATTTTGAAAAATATCACCAAAAAGGTACAAGAATAATTGGTATCAGTGCTAAACAAAGTCACCATCAGCTTTAGGTTTTTTGATATAAGTATTTAAAAGAAAAGACCAAAATCAGGTGTCCTGAGGCAATTCCTGTGCTGTGACTGCAGTGTTAACACTCTACAATGAGCAGCTGAGGGTCTATGTCAATAGCGTTTAACAGTGAATAAGATCTGTCTGTATTATGGCAATAATGATTCCAATGGTGAAGACAACAAAAAACAGTGATCATGACAATTTTAGTGGTTATGACAATGATGATGATATTCCCAGACAAAGTAGAAGATAAAAAAGCGCACACACACACACACACACACACACACACACACACACACACACACACACACTCACACACACACACACACACACACACACACACACACACACACACGAATGCACGCACACATGCATGCACACACACATGCATGCAGGCACACACGCATATGTGCATGCATGCACAGGCACTCACACACACACACACAAATGCACGCATGCATGCATGCACGCACACATACACGCAGGCACACATGCATTTGTGCATGCATGCGCAGGTGTGCGCGCGCACACACACACACACACACACACACACACACACACACACACATACACACACACACACACACACACACACACACACACACACACACACACACACACACACACACACACACACACACACACACACACACACAACACACACACACACACACACACACACACACACACACACACACACACACACACACACACACACACACACACACACACACACACACACACACACACACACACACACACACACACACACACACACGCACACACTGAAAGAGGCATAATGACTCTCTGGCAAAGATATATGTCACATGACAGAACCTCACCCTCTGCCAGCCTCTGTTTTCGTCTCTCCAGACGTTCTCTCAACTTCCGTTCATACTCATCACGGTTGTCTCCCATCAACTTGTTCAGAGTGGCTTCATTGTTCAATGCATTTCCTGCATACAAAACAAAATGTACACTTCCTGACAACACAGCAGTGATAAGCACTTTCCATCTGCAGAAGTCATAGTATAGTGAAATCTTGCAATAAAAACTCTCTCAATAAAGTCTAAAAAAATGATGGGATGATGTAAGTGAAGGAAGCCTTCCCTTGTCCTCATACTGACAGCTCATCATCAATATCTTATTTGAAGACTGTCCCCATTCAAACGCTTCATTTCTGGGGCAATTTCTCTTTCAAGAAAGTAAATTTAACATCTGCTTGATACTCCCTCGCATCTATGATTCAATTCTGAAAGGGGGGGGGGGGGGGGGGGTGTGTGTGATATAATGTCAAACTCCATATTGTTGCTCACTGGTCTTTGTTAACTTTCAGTCTCCTTTTGCTATTACTTTCCTGCTGCACGCTGCGATGACCTTTCATTCTTTTGTTCTTGCTGCTCAGTGTGTACTGGCAGACTGTAACACACACTTATTGAAAGTGTGTTCTCCTTTGCCTGGTTTCCAAGATCTCTCTGATCATTTTGATGGAGATCTTTGTGTCGGTGAGCATGATCTGAAGGCACCTTTTTTTTTTTTTATCCTAGAGAACTTTTGTGCTCAATGGTTGTACATTTTTTTTTCCACCTCTGTAATGGATTTTGATCCTCACATGTTCTTTGATTCTGATGCTTTTTGCTGTTTGTCCAGTGTACTCAATGTCATACACATAGCAAGGGAGGTAACAAACAACCGATGTTTTGTTTTGTCCCGTCCCTGTTTCTGCGCCCCTTTCAACAACATCATTCTCAACCTGCTTACCCTGTGTCTTAGAGACATGATGATAGCCAGTCTCACCTTATCATAGTCTAAGGATCGGCAATGCACAGAGCTATCTATTATAGATCAACCTACAGTGGAGACTCCACATGGGTGCAGAGCAATTTCATTGGTGTCATTCCTGCCTATTCAGCGCAAGGACACCATCCAGTAAATCTCCTTCCTACTGCCACCAGTGACTACCTTGTCAAGCAGCCGGTTTGAGTGAGTTTCCACCTTCATCTGTTGTGTTGTTCGGAGGTCTGTCTCTGGCTTGCTTCTGGGTGCATAAGACGTCTATACACATCCTCTGAAGAAAGTAATGAGGGGATTAAAAGTTTGTAAACACCAAGTATTGATGATTCTCTTGACAAAGAAAATTTTTCTTATCTATGAGTTTGAAAGGTTTTCTTGTGTTGTTTTAGTCTTTCTACATATGGTGAGTTTAGATTGCATTTTTTTTTCAGTTGAAAAGAGTAGGGAATGAGGAAAGCTGGACAGAACATTAAAACTGGATAGTATGGAATGAAAAGGTAAAGGCAGTCATAAACCAACAATAACAACACACTCAAAAACAAAATTAGCTGTTAAATATAGCTTCCAGAAGGGGTCAGACTAATGTGACAAACTACAAAAATCTACCGATTTCTCTTATTTGCAAACAGTAAAATCATTCGACAAACCAAAAAAAAAACTACCAAATTTTTTCAGTTGCAAATTGCAGGATACAACTAAAATTAAAATCAAGTAACTACTTTTATGTAATAGGACCTTGTAACAACAAAAAAAAAGCTACTAACCTCTTATCAACAAACACAAAAGATCATGAAACAACTAAAAAGTACTTACGAAATACTCTTATCTACAAACAGTGGAATTGTGTAACTATTTGACAACAAAGATCCACTTACTTCTTTTATTTAAAAAATTGTGGAATCATGTAACAAGAACAAAAACCTGCTGACTACTCTTGATAACAAATAACAGGACCCATATAAATAGCTACCAAAAAATCTACTAACTTCTTATGTTCATGAATAGTAAGATCATGTAAGTGACAACAAAAAATATATCACCATTCTTATCTACAAATAGTAGGATTGTGTAAATGATAATAAAAATTACTGACACCTCTTCATTACATAATTATAGCCAGATTTATGTAACAGACTGTAAAACAAAAACAAAACAAAGAAACTTATGACTTCTCTAATTTGCACATGATACGAACAGGAATTTTTTCATGTTTGGCCTGAAGATAAGACAGATCTATACAATAAGTCTCTTCACCACAGCTGGTCTCTCTACAAATTAATAAGTCTAGCTTCGATGAAGATACTGTTCTGCTGGTGAAAACATTTACTGTTTCATCATTCATCAATGCTTTTTGTTCCAAGCTTTCAGGACCTGAAATTATTATCGACATGTTTTAGCTATGTATCCCAAGCATGCAATATGAAATATTTATCCATGTACCTGGAATAATTACATGATTATTCCAGGTTCACAGTGATTTCTTACCCAGCAAGGCAGCTAATTCATCAAACTTGCCATCTCGTCGCAGTTGTCTTTCTTTCAATTTCAGTTCCATCAGTTTCCTTTGACGTTCTCGCTCGGACAGATTCCGCCAGTTTTTCTCACCCATCTAGGGGAAACACACACAATCGCTACCATGGATACTAAAATCAATGTCTGGAAAGAAAAAAAGGAGAAGGTGGGGGGGGGGGGGGGGGGGGGGGGGGGGGGGGAGGGGAAATGAACCAAAGGGCAAAATATTTACAATAAATATAATGAAATAATCTTAGAATGAAACATAAAATTATCTGCAGATTTCAGTTTGGAAGTAACTCTTATTATGTACCTCAAACTAAAATAATCTCACATTCACAAACATGAATTATAGCAGAATCGTATTGTGACCGACCACCTCTGATCACCCCTGACTGGCATCACGGAACTTCTGGATCACCACATGCTTCAGATGGTGAGGCCAGTGCGTCCAGCAAAGTCTGCAGTCCATGGCAGTGACCCTGACGATCCCCCCAGTCTTCAGATTGTCGGATGCCTCGGGGCATCAAAGGTGTGAAAGAACTGCCTAATTCAGCTGATGGCCATCCGTCGGTACCACACAGGTATTCATCCTGGCTGGCAGATCCCTTCGTCATCTAAAGCATCGCCAAATGCAAGTTGCAGTGTGAACGTTGCTGATGATGATCATGGACTTGCCGTGAAAACTGATGTAGACTGTGACACGAGTGTTTCCAGAGAACAAATCTGCACAACTCTTTGCTGAAGAACTCCATGGTGGGCTCAGCTGCCAGCCACATACATGCGGGAATCCCTTCACTCACTGGTGCAAGATTCCCTTGTTACTGATGGAGTTCAAGCAATTTTTTTTCAACTCAGAACGATGGTCAGTATTTCAGAGTCTGACCTACCTCCTGTTCTAGGTCTCTATACACATGGCACCACGTTGCAAGCTGAATTAAAAGACAACTGTGACAAACTGATCTAGCTGCTGACAGTGACAGTGAAGAGTTCATGAGACTTGGCAGTGATGTCACAAGCCAACGTCAGTGATTTACTCTGAATCATCAGATGAAAGACGCCTATCAACAATATGCGACCGAAGATGTTAAAGTATACAAAAAAAAAAATGAAATCTTGCTTAAGTCATTGCCACGTAAAACAAGTAAACTTATTCACACTTCCAGCTCTGCTGCATAGCTGGTTTTCAGCTGCAGTGAAGTGTTGTACGACCTATACATAACATGTACCAACAATAAGAATTAATCTTTAAGAATGTATTGAATATTTTGTGTGAGAAAAAAAATGGTAGCTGATCAATACCTAAATGTGTAAATGTGTACATAAACTTTCTGTCACCATTCCTGAAAACACTACTACTGACCTCATGAACATATGTATGAGCAAACTGATTTCTTACTTTAACATTAATTTCTTGAGAAAAGAAAGAAAAAAGCGATTTACCTGATCAATCAGCGCTTGCATGAGAAGCTTGTCTCTCAGAGCATCATATTTTCCATCCAGCGCTTCAAGCAATGGATCTTCAGCCTCCCCATCCTGCCGGAATACGTCCCAGTCAAACAGCAGTGCAGCAATGTTGACACACAGTGATTCTTTCGCAGCTCTTCCAGAATCTGTTCTTGGCTTTCAATCATTTCGCTTGGCTCCTGTATAATCATTCCACTTTTTTCAACATACGATCTGAAACTTCAGCGTCTGACTGTGAACCTACAGCTCAACCAAACCAAACTAACCACACAGCCAAGCGTCACTGATTTTTTTTTTTTTTAAAAAAGGTTTCCTAACCAAACTTTTTCAAAACATTCATTGGCAGTTCATAGCTCTAAAGTTCCTATAAAGGTCACCTTTTCTTCATCAAAAACAGGATTTTTCTTTGGTCTGTTTTTTTAAGGAACATCTTGCTCTCTTCATGACCAAAAAAGAATGTGTCCATTGTTAATCAAGAGGGAAAATATCTCTGACATGACAAATAACCCTGTAAACATCTCTTCAGCCAGAGGTAAGATAGATTCCATAGATCTCAAGTTAATTCAATATTTTTTTACCCCAAGACTAGATAATGTTTACACCTCAGGCTCTCTCTGATAAAAAAAGAATATTGAAAAGGAAATGAAAGAAAGATAATCCAGAATCAGCCCACAATAAATGAACCCACCTCAGTAGTAAAATCACCCAGATACTGCTCTGCTTCAGTATTCTGCAGTACAACAGAGCTGCCATTATCTCACTGTTCAGGTGAAGGTCGTCAGCTGACTCTTGACCTTGCTGACCTCGTCTGATCTCTCGAAACACCACCAACGCTTCTTGGAGCAATGCAAGGTTGTCAGAACTGGATTCTGAAGAATGATGCATGATATTAGATTGGACACACAATGATAAATTAACGCACAGATAGGCATGTTGGCAGTCAGGTAGGCAAAATTAATGTCCAGACAAAAAGTCAAAGCAGAGATACCAGAAATCACAAGAAGAAAGGAAATCTTATATGAGGTTAAAAGCATATAAAGAAAAACAGCAATGCTTACTCCATCACTTTAGAGTAATGCACATCTGCACGTGCGTACGCGCGCGCGCTCGCACACACACACACACACACACACACACACACACACACACACACACACACACACACACACACACACACACACACACACACACACACACATGCATGCGTGCATACACATATTTTCTCTCTCTCTCTCTCTCTCTCTCTCTCTCTCTCTCTCTCTTCTACTGAAAGTGGAAAACAAAACCACCAACCAAGACTTGAGGACTGACGCCGGGACTTCAGTGCAGCCAGACGATCATTCCTCTGCTGGCCGGATTCCAGAGCAGCCTCTCTCTGGACTTGTTCAAAGCGAGGGTTCACCAGCAGCATCTCCGCTAACAGCTGTCTCTCTTCCTGGTGTTTCTTCCACAGCAGACTGAGCACAGCATCCTGTCCAGTCAGCAGTGACCATCAATTTCACATCTTCCCATGACTGAATGATTATATCAACACCACAGGCACATGAATGTAGTGACTGTCAATTTCGCACCTTCCCATGACTGAATTATATCAACGCCACAGGCATATGAACATAATGACTGTCAATTTTGCATCTTCCCATGACTGAACAGTATCAACACCACAGGCACATGAATGTAGTTACTTGACTTTCGCATCTTCCCATGACTGAATCATATCAACACCACAGGCACATGAACATAGTGACTGTCAATTTCGCACCTTCCCATGACTGAATTATATCAACACCACAGGCACATGAACATAGTGACTGCCAATTTCGCATCTTCCCATGACTGAACAGCATTAAACCCACAGGCACATGAACATAGTGACTGTCAATTTTGCATCTTCCCATGACTGAATAGCATCAAACCCACAGGCACATGAACATAGTGACTCAATTTTGCATCTTCCCATGATCGAAAAGTATCAAACCCACAGGCACATGAGCATTGCGACTGTCAATTTGCATCTTCCCATGACCGAAAAGTATCAAACCCACAGGCACATGAGCACTGCGACTGTCAATATCGCATCTTCCCATGACTAAATAGTGTCAACACCACAGGCACATGAACACAGTGACTGTCACTATCACATATTCCTATGACTAAACAGTATCAATACAACATGAACACAGCGACTGTCAATATCACATCTTCCCATGACTAAACAGTATCAACATCACAGGCACTTGAACACAGAGACTGTCAAAATCACACCTACTCATCAGTAAGTAGTAATCAACACCACAGGCACATGAACAACAACAGTGTTCCTGCTGACTGAATGTACATCACAGCATTACAATAGCAATAATCAAATATGGGATGCTCAGCTCATATAGCATCAGACTCGTGACCTGGTGACACAGGGATTACAGAATTGAGCCTCTGAAGAGCTGTGTCTAGTTGAGGGAGAGTTTTGCCTAAACTTAAGCGTTGGCCGTGATTCCTTTCCACAAAATTTCCCTTGAACACAAGCATTACCATCTTGCACACACAGTAAATCCCTACATCATCCGTCATAAAAGTATGTTACATAAGGAAATGGTATGGATGACACACACACACCCACACACACACCATGTGTCTGTGTGCTGATAATGATGTGCATGAAAACTGCTGAGTGTGGGGGCACGATATCTCCAGTTGGAAATGAAAAAAAAAAACGAGTGGACAATGCCCTGTGTCCTCTCCAACAATCCCGGAGCTTGTTGGGAAATTTTGTGTATCTATGATCATTTGAAGACCAGCATGAACTACGGGAACATTAACTCTTGCATACATACTGACATACATATGAAACCATTACAGCATAAGCAAGTATCCTTTCTTCTTGGAGTAGGTGTTTTGAAAATATTCACCTTTCAAGATTTAAACCACAACCTTGCCACTTCTCTCAACTGAAATCAGATGCTATCATCCTCTCAGCTCATATAATGTAAGATGGACAAATTGTTACTGTACAGTTTTTGATACATGTATATAGTTTTGGAAAGGTTTCAAACACTTACTGTGCAGGTTTCAGAAATATGGATACGTTCAAAATATTGGCTGAAACTCAAAATGACATGATGATGATGGATCAACCTCACTATCATTATGATAAGAGACAATGGCGTATAACAAAAAGAAACAAAATATATCAAGTCAAAAATTTTGTTGAAAAATTCTGAAAAAAATCTTTCCTTTCCATGATTGTCTATAAAAAGTTTTCTGCAGATAACAAATTAAAGCACAATTTACAGGTACCTGAACGCAAATGAGCACGCTCACATAGACACACAAACCACACATACACATATGCATGTACACATGCATACTGATGCACACACAATGCATACTGACATGACACACACACACAGGCGCACACACACACACACGCAGGCATGCACACATACACACACACACACACACACACACACACACGCACATGCACATGCATGCACACATATGTGCACATGCACACATACACAAATACACACACACACACACACACGCACGCACGCACACACACACACACACACACACACACACACACACGCACACACACACACACACACGCATACACACACACACACACTCGCATGCACGCCACACACGCACACACACACACACACACACACACACACACACACACGCGCGCACACACGCGCGCACACACACCACACACACACACTCGCACGCACACGTACACACACACACACACACACACACACACACACACACACACACACACACACACACACACACACATCTCTACCTGAAGCAGTTCTCGGTTTTCTTTGCGTTCCACAGCCATGTTGTCTTTCTTGTTGCGTCCTTCCCTCCCTGCCTGTCTGACCCTGAACTCGTGTTTCCCAAGGAGGCCGTATCTGTCTCTGTCCATTTCCAGCCTGTGAAAGGTGCACAGAAACCGTACTGCAAACACTGCTCTCTGTTGATGAGAATGTCTGCCTTGTTCCTTTCCTGATCTGCCACACAGGTGTAGCACACCAGCACTGCAAATACTCCTCAGTTAATGACAATACCTGTATCTGCTCTTCTCTAACCTGTCAAATGACAATACCTGTATCTGCCCTTCTCTAACCTGTCAAATGACAATACCTGTATCTGCCCTTCTCTAACCTGTCAAATGACAATACCTCTATCTGCCCCCTCTCTAACCTGTCAAAGCAGAACAGGCTGCAGATGACAACACCTGAGAGTTTGCAGAGAGCTTACAAACACTCAATCTGCCATGTGCTCACCTGTCTGATTTGCAGGACAGCATGACTGTGAACATGTGTATCGGTCGATGACAGTACCTGAGAGGTTCTTGAAGAGGTTTAAAACATTGTATGGGCCCTTGTCTAGCCTGTCAAAGCTGCACAGACAAACAAGCTGCAATCATTCATCAATTAATGACGACACCTGAGAGGTCGTAGAGAGATTTCAAACACTGTGTCTACCCTTATCTAACCTGCCAAAACTGCGGAACAACAGGAGTGCAAACCCATGCATCACTTGATGACAATGCATGCATGCCTCTGGCCTGTTCAAGCCTGTCAAAGCTAAGGAACTGCAATACTGCAAACATTCAACAGTTGATGACAGTACATAAATGTGTCCAATTCAAAACCTATCAAAGGTACAGAACAATCATACTGCAAACATTCAAAAGTTGATGACAGTACATAAATGTGTCCAATTCAAACCTATCAAAGGTACAGAACAATCATACTGCAAACATTCAAAAGTTGATGACAGTACATAAATGTGTCCAATTCAAACCTATCAAAGGTACAGAACAATCATACTGCAAACATTCAAAAGTTGATGACAGTACATAAATGTGTCCAATTCAAACCTATCAAAGGTACAAAACAGTCATACTGCAACATTCAAAAGTTGATGACAGTACATAAATGTGTCCAATCCAAACCTATCAAGGTACAGAACGATGATACTGCACACAATGTACCTGTGTCAGTCTGTTTCTAACCAGTTAAAGGCACAGAGTGATTCTACTAACAATACTTCTATCAGAGCTTTTCCAACCTATCAAGGATATAGAACAATGATACTGTGAACATTCACCACTGATGACAATACCTAACTGTCCTTTTCTCACCTGTCTAGGATGTGGAACAACAATACTGTAAACATTATTCTGCTGATAACAGTACCTATGTCTGTTCTTGCTAACCTGTCTTTTGATTGCAGAACAACAATACTCTAAACAGTACTCTGTTGATAACAATACCTCTCTGTCCTATGCTAACATGTCTAAGAATGCAGAACAACAACACTGTAAACATTACTCTGTTGATAACAATACCTCTGTGTCCTTGCTAACCTGTCTAGGATTGCATAACAATAACACCGCCAACATTAATTAGTTGATGATGACATCTGTGCCTGTTCTGCTCTAAGGGGCAGAAGAACAACAGTGTAAACATTCATCTATGATGACAATACCTGCACCTGTCTTTCTCTACACTGTTTAAACTGCAGAATAACAGTACTGCAAACATTCCTTCATAATTAACGACAATACCTATGTCTGTCCTTTTCCACCCTATTTAAGCTGCAGAACAACAATTTTGTAAGCATTCCTTGGCAGATGATAATACCTATGACTCCTTTTCTTACTGTCAAGGATGCAGAACAAAAATATGGTAAACATTCATCACTGATGACAAAACCTACGCCTGTTCTTTTCTAACCTGTCAAAGATGCAAAACAACAATGCTACAAACACTTATTATTCGCCAATAATGCCTGTCCCTGTCCTTTTCTAATTGTTTAACAAACCAAAACAACAGCACAGCAAGTGCCAGATACAGATGATACATGTCTCTGTCCTTTTCTAATTGTTTAACAAAACCAAAAACAACAGCACAGCAAGTGCCAGATACAGATGATGTCCGTTCCATCCAACTTTTTCTCCTTTTGTATCCATCTGTAACTGTCTTTTTCCTTCTGACCCCATCTCTTGTGCTTTACCCTATTCTTTCTTTCTTTCTTTTTCAACTAACCCGTAGTCCTTTTCCAACTGAAGTCCTTTTTTATCCTTTTCCTGTCTTTTTTTCTAACTTGTCTCTTGTGCTTTTTCACATGACTTTGTGCCAATTTGTTTTTTTCACAGCCTGTATAGTCCTTTTCTAACCTATGTGTCTCTTTTTCTAAACTGCCTGTGTCTTTCTCTAGCTTTTCTCTGTCCTTTTTTTGACCTTTTTGTCTTTTTCAAAACAATTATCTTTTTTTTTCTAAACATTTCTATGAGTTTCTAATCTGTGAGTGCCATTTTTTTTCAATCTATGTCTTTTTTCAAACTGTGTCTTTCACCTTTTCCTCAACCTGTCTATGTCTTTGTGCCTGTCCTTTGTCTTTTTTACTTGTCTGTATCTTTTTTTCTTTTCATTCTGTAACCTGAGTTTTTTCTTTTTAAATCTGTCAGATAAATTTTCTAACAGGTCTGTACCTTTTCTAAACTGTAAGACTGTTTCTAACTTGTGTCCTTTTCTAACTTGTCTAGTCATTTCTTACTTCCCTTTCCCTTGTTCTCCTTACCCAAGTCTGTGTAACTTTTTTTTAACTGTTCAGCAGTTTGTTTCCTTGCCTTTTCTATACCTTTTTTCCCCCCTTTAAACATGTATCTAACTTTTTTTCTTACCAGTCTGCCTCTTTTTCTATCCTGTCAATTTTTCTTTTCTCAGATAGTCTTTTTCTAGGTGTCAATCAGTGTTCTGCAACCATCATTTGTTAACCTGTCCCTTCCTTTTCATCATCCTGTTTTAGTTCTTTTCTAGCCCATTTGCATTTTTTCTGTCCTATTTTTTTCCGGATTGTATCCATTTTAAAAATCAATCTCTATGCATTTCTAATGTGTTCTTTCCTAACTGGTCCAGGTCCTTTCCTCAACCGTTTATGTCCTCTTCTAGCCTGTTTCTGTCCGTTTCTAACCTCAGGTCAAGAATCCTTGATTATCTCTTACAAGAAATTCTGAGCAGCATGAACATGACAATACATGACTGAGGAAAATATACCAAGGCATGAAAATCTAACAGAGGCGAGTAAAAACCACAATTTCGTTCCATTCCTTCTTTTTTTCTGGTGATGATCCATCAGGTTTGAAATGAGATGAAATTGAACATCATATTCTACCTGTTAGCAGTTATGCCATTTGATGGCAACAAAAATAATCAAATCTGGAGTTGAGCTTGCTCATTTTTGTATGGCCATTTTGGGCTCATGAGTGATGCACTTGTGACATATTTCTTTGTTAGTTCAACCAGTCTGTGTCTGATTTTATTTTCTCAAACATTAAATGCAAACCAACATAACAGAAACATACTGAGGGGTGTTGACGTTCTCTGCCTGTCTCTCTGCTAAGCCACAAGCAAGGGCAGCAAGCACAAGTCCTTCTTCTGCTGCTATCACATTTGTCTCCCTTTTTAGCCTGGACTTCACGACAAGTTTCATGTTCTCTGACAAAAACTGTCCGTTGGCACCTGTAAGCGAAAACAAACAGAACAACTGGAGAAGAAGAAGAAGAAATAAAGATCATTTAAAAACGGGATTAATCATGTTTAAGTTAAAACACAACCAGAAAGCATACAGTATGAATGGGCATTATCATTCAATCAATGAATAATTGTACATGAATTCCCATTTAAAGTTCTAAACAGCTGTAAAGTGTTGTGTTCAATCCCATTCTTTGAACCCTGAAGAGTACACGTACCATAATAAATCAGATGATAACATTCAACCACAAACTAGTCATCCATATTACTTGAATCTGGACACCAAATATTCTAATTCATGTTTTTTTTTTTTTTAAGTGTCAACTAAAGAAAGGATAAACTGTAATAACAGAAAATCCACTGCAGAGTGAGTGACAGGCAACAAGACAGCAGACACACTGGCCACAGCAGGTGCCCCAAAACAAGCACACAGTCAGCCTGGTGTCCTCCACTGAAAACAAAACGACCATCAAGGCCTGCAGGACAAGAAATGGTGGCTCAAACATCACCAGCACTGAATATCACCAGCACTGACCAAACGACCACAACCATCTGCTGGGATGACAGGAAGAGATGAAGATCGACCGGCAGAGGGCTGGACACAATCACCCAGGCCATCACCTGCATACAGAGGGCGGAACTGACCAGTCAGGAGGGGTCCTCATGTTTGTGGACCAAAGGCAGCAGTCTGTATCCCCCAAATCTGTGGCCACAGCAGCCTGCTGTGAGGGACAGGGTCTGGTCAACATCAGTGACCCTGGACATTGAACTCTACAGCACCCTGAACACCTGAAGACTCTAGATCGAACACTATAGGACCAAACAAGGCAGAAACTGCCAGACAATCCAACGCGGAAAGAATATAGGCTTTCTCGTCTGTAGGTCAGTAAACAACAAACATGAAAAAAAATAATTTGTCGGCACGGTTGGATTAAAGATCTACACTCAACAAATCCTAGTAAAAGAAAAGATACACATGTTTATCTGAAAATCGAGAAAATGGAAACAGAAACCATGTTTTTTCATAAAGGAAAAAATGTACACAAAAAGTTAACACCAAATGGTCATAGTAAATGAACGAGCGCTTTCTTCAAACTAAACTGGATGAGTGTCTTCCTTTGAAATGCCTATCGCTTTCAAGTCATGAGCATTAACCCTGAACCCCAGTAAGACGCACAGCTTGTGATCAGACAAGTAAACCATGGATGCCCTCTCTCTTAGGTAAAAGTAAAAAAGCCAAAAATCTGATAAAACATAGTGGGTGCACTAACACTTTAACATGAATTTTTTAAAATGGCAGAAATAAACAAGCACAAAATTGACTGGGGTGGGTGATACAGAGGGAGTATTATTTATTCTACAACCATTTTCCCTCCACAATCTTCTATACTTTATCAGATATTCCACAGATACACTTCTGTTCTCTTCCTTCAATTCAACAGAGAACTAAACTGTAATGCAATAAGCTTCCACAATGTTGTTAATCGTTTGTTTACTTGTTTTTCAGTGAAAAAAGCAGTACGTTTTTTCTTAAATCAAGATCCATGAAAAAAAAAAAATCTAATGAAAAGCATGCAGTTTGCATTGCTGTTAAGCAGAAGGATATACAGCGCATTTGGCCGACAGAGAATGAAAGTGGCGAGGAGGTGTGGAAAGGAGAGGGGGGGGTGGGGAGGGGGACAGAATGAGCAGCATGAAAACAATACAACACAGAGAACATGAGAGACAGGGGAGACAAAAAAAAACAACATGCTTTGTCAGGACAGAAATAAAGACGTAGAATCAGATTACCGGCCAGTGCAGAAAGCAGAAGCTCCTTTTTCATCAGCGTAGCGTTGCAACAGATACCTGACAGCGGCCAGCACTCCAGTGTCCTCAGGTTTGGATGGCTCACTGATGGAAAGACCCACTGCTGAAAACAAACAGGGAAAGCTTTTGAACTCTTTGCACTATAAAGAGACAGCCAACATCACTTGACACATCTTCCAACAGCTGAAGTTTGTTACTGAATGACAAAAAAAAAAAAAAAAAAAAAAAAATCAAGGTTCACTTCCTTTCTGCTGTGTATTTGTGCAACAAGGGAAGGGAAACAACTCTAACAAATATCATTTTTTTTTGTGTTGGACAAAGAGAGTACAGAGTTACAAATTTTAAAGGACATTTCTCGATTGTGTTTGTGGCAAAACTGCAATTTGAGGACCACTTACTACTTCTGACACTATAGTTTCCATAGTCGCGTCATCTTTCTGTCTACAGATAAATCAGTTTTTTATGAGAAATTTGAAATATTAGGGCGATATTACATCTGAAGTAAGGAAAATGTTTTCCAGAAAGGAATTATCAGAAATGTTTTGTATAGAAAGCTCTTAAGCTCTGGGATTATTCCTTTCACTGATAACTGTATAAACAAATGGAAAGTGCTGAAGATCTTGGATGAAAGATGGGTGTCTTTGTCATTTTCAGGACAGAAGGTTGTTAAATTTATTTAGTCTGCCTTTTGTCTTTTTGTACATTTTCTTCTGCTTGTGAATTACATTATCATAACTCACTTACACCCCAGATTTATGCCGTATGCGTACACAGGCTCACACACAAACACACTCATATGCACGTGTAAACAACACACACACACACACACACACACACACACACAGAGTTATCAGAGCAAATGTTTCCCACAAGCACAAAATCTAAACTCACTTTGAGATTCCTGTCACACACCATAACTACTCCTGTCATTTACTGTAACAACTATACATCAGAGCGGAATCAGATATAAACACAAACAAAACAAACAAAAAGCACAGTCTTCTTTATATTACCAGACTCCTTTTCTTTGATGAACTTGCTGCGTTCCATGCCAGAAGCCAGACCAGTGGATGATCAAAGGAAAGATCCGAACCCAGGACTCTGGCAATCTGTTCTACGTCTCCTTCAACAGCAGAGCACACCATAATGAACTTCAGTCATGTTTCTACCTCTGTGCTAATTGTGTTAATTGTTACCTTCATCAAGGATGTTACGGTTTAACCTTGATCTGTTGATATGAAAGGACACCTTAAATGAGGCAGGGAACAGTACACAGTAAATAACAAACAAGTAGTGGTACCTTTTGATCCCATGTTGAAATAAACACATGCCCATAACTCCAAACGATTGCTGCTTTTCACACCAAATCGCTGTGTTGTCAGTTCTACTACAAGGCAATTCGGTGTCATAATCAGCATTTGTTTGGAGATATGGGCTTGTATCTATTTCAACACGGGATCAAAAGTCACCCCACTTACAGTCATTTATCTCATTTTCAAACCCAAATTCAAGGAATGACTTTCACAGATAGCACTCATTTGGATGTGTGTGACTCACAGATTAACTGACCATACAATACTAATTAAAGTACGGTTAAAGTTAAAAGAAAAAAAACCTGATGTATGGGCAACAGTAGATGCATACCTGAGTCCCAAAGTGGTGACAGCTCCTTTCTCCGTGCCTGCAGTTGTTTGTCTCTCTGTTTCTGTGACTGCCGCTCTCCACCACTGTGAGTGACTGCTGACAGCAGCAAGGCTTCGTGCAGAGCTGAGTATTTCTCATCCAGAATCTGCAGTATCCATTCAAACAGGATTTACGGCGATACGCACGCTTCTCATGTACAGATCAGAATGAAATAATTCATACAAGATTCATGTGAAAATGCACAGCACAGTACCACTTTTACACAGAAATGAAATAAAATTACAACCATTATTGTTATTGTCATATTGTGTGGCTTTACAGGAGAGCTTTTACAGATGAACTAAAGGAATAAGATCATGATGATAACATTCTCTCAGTATCATCCACAGCAGCACTCTAATCATTCTTATGTAATTTGAAGAATAATAAAGGACTGAACATTACCAAATCGCTTCCATTTCTCTCATTTTTACTTTCACAGCCAGTTGATCTTTTCAGCTAATTCCTCAGAAAAATGTTTGAAACAAATTTTTTGTTTGTTGTTGTTTCTTTCTCCCTAAACTTCTTTTCATTTCAGTCTACTGATAAGATAGTCCTTTCTAAATAGCCACTCATAAAGTTGTCAGCCATATTTCTTCTCATCTCCCTCTTTCATTCTTTTGTGTGCTACAAAAGTAAACAAATATGTTACTTAAGTGGAACAAATCGGGGTGGCTGACGATAAAGGAAAAAGTCCTGTGCTAAATAACAGGGAATCGGGATGGCTGAAAGACTCTCCACTGTGTGCTACCTTGACAAAGACGTCAGTGATTTCAGGTCTCCGTCCACCCGTGTCAGCACGGTCATGACGCTCTGTGCGTGCTCCTCTTCCCGGATTTCTTCTCGCCATCCAGCTTCTGCTGCAGCTTGCTTTCCTCCTGCAACAGCTTCTGCACGGACTTCTTCAGTAACTACATTAAAAAAAATGTAGGTCATTAAACTAATCTAAAGAAAGGACACAAACCCATCTTTGCCCATCCTGCGCACATTTGAAAATAGTCTCCCCTCCTCACACTCCTTTTCTTTCATCTCTTGTTGAAAGTTTTTCCAACATCTTTTTGACAGTTTTTCACCTACAGGTCTAAAGTTTGAAGCACCTGTAGATGCTGAAACACAAGCAAAATTGGATGGCAGTCCAACCCACTGTTTACACAAGTTATCTTGCAAACAACAGACAGACAGGGAAGACACAACAAAGATCTGTTTCACTATGCTTCACCTGCAAGCAGAGCAATAAAGAAAACATTTAAGAAATGTGGTGCAAAAAAAAAATCAAGGCAAAGCTAAAATAACCCCCTCCCCCCTAAAAAAAAAAAAAAAAACGTTTCCAGTGATTGGAAGGATCAAGGCATGGTGTGTAGAAGCATCTCTTGACTCCAAATGTGCACGTTGGACTGATGTCTCTATCATATCCCCACCCGGTTCTCGGTCCTTGCAGGCACCTCTGGCAGTTGAAAAGATCCCCACAATCCTAGAGTCATCATTGACACAATGCAGTTTACCTCATAACAATAAAGATCATTTTTAACAAATCTTGCAAAATTAGGTCTTATACTGGTGGAGGTACTAACCAGGGTATTTCTTTCTTTCTGTGTACGCAGGCTAATACTCCTGCGGACACTGCCTGTATAGACAGGCAGTGGAGTTTTGTGTGTATGACCATTTTTTTAATCCCGCCATTAAGGCAGCCATACTCCATCTTCGGGGAAGGTGCATGCTATGTGTAACGTGTCATCCATACCAATGGCAAACTGGCCTTCTCTTCCAAAAGTTGGTGATGGGATTTTACGTGTGTGCAAGATGTGCGTGCGTTCACACACGGAACCTCAGTTTACAGTCTCATTCGAAGGACTGTATGGGGAATGGAGTCAGAACCAATGTTAACTCTGAGGGAAAAATCCCCCTGTACCAAAATTCGAACCCACAACCCCAGGATCACGAGTCTGGCGCTCTACCAACTCAGCTATTCCGGCCCCCTAACCAGGGTATAAATCTAGCAAAGGAAAAGAGGAAATTGTCAAAGAACAATGAATGAAAAGGAAGCTGGAGAGGGGAGTGGGAAGGATGGGGGGGGGAGGGGCAGGCAGGGGGTGTGGGGTGGGGTGGGGTGGGGGGGGGGGGGGCCTGGTCAAGGTGGTAGGATTAACTGCACTCACTGACACACCATAACTGTTTTCACAATGGCTCAACCATAATACCAATCCGTATCATGAGTCAATAGAAGTTCAGTACTTTACCATCACTTCCAAGCCATCATGCAGCCATTCTGAGAGTTCCGCCTCATGAACATCCTGCAGCTCCGTCAGCAGACTGACAGACACCTCATCCTCTGACAGTGCTCTCCCTGTCTTCTGCCGCGTCACTGCTCGCACGCCCACCACACGCAGGGCGGCCGCCTCCTCCAGAATGCTCAGCAGTTCTTCACGTCCATCTGAAACCCAGCACCGACATGCCCTGCTGCACTCAGAACCGTTACAGGGTTAAACATGACTGTTTCTCCAGTTCAGCATTCAGGAATTTATGGGTATATTCATTTTTTTTTCTCTTGATGTCTGTCTCACTAAGATGTCCACACTGGTGATTTCTCTCTCTCTCTCTCTTTCTAAAGCTCTCTTATGTATCTCTAAAGCTACTTATGTATGAATTTAAAACTAGACTACAAATAAGAGTAACTTGACCTGCCATGCGCGAATCTAATATCTAATACAATATTCTGAAGACGGTGGTTTTGCTGGTTTGTTTGTTTTCTTCATACCGACAATATTGTATAGCAGGAAGCTGTGAAAATCAGGAACTTGTGTTCGCTCTAAGTGTGATTCCTATAATATTGCCTGATGTGTTTGGTAACTTTACCCTTAAACACAAGCAAAATCAAATCGTTAAAGCATGCTTTCAAAGTTGACATTATGGTGAAATACCTATATTGCAACTGTTAACCGTTTTGCTGCTTTTGGAATACATGAGCTGTGCTGACAACATTTGCAAAAACATGGCAAAAATGTATCTGACTTGGCTTTTCCAACCTGACTTCATTGCTAATGAAAAGAGACCTAGAGAGTACAACTTAAGAAAAGACAATACATTCAATACAGACAGTAAGGGTCAATGTGATCGTTACATATATATACATATATATATATACATACACACACATTCATATATATAGATATATATATGTAACCTGGCTATATATAGACCTAACCTGGCTACCATAAACCGGGACTGAACCCCAGACCTATGGATCAACAGAAATATGCTTTACCCACTGGGCCAAAAGGGCCCTGCTTCAACGCTCATTGACTAACATTAATCAGGGCACATGAGCTGACAGGCGTACCAGGAGTGGAGAGGTTCAGGGTCTGGTACTTATCGGCCAGGTGTGCCTGTCGCTGCCAGCGCTCCTCCACCGCCATCAGCCCCGCAGCTTCCACAAGGTCCCCAAAGCCCGCATCCTGCAGCACGCGCAGCAGCAGCTCCCGCTCCACCGCCTGACGTCGCAGCATGCTGCGCAGCACTGCCCGCTGCCATGACAGTCGGTCACCTGGGAAACGCCCAGTCAGAATCAGGTAGGAAAGCAGTGAAAAAACAACACAAAAAAAACACACACACACACAATAAAATGGCAGAAAGTGGAAAGTGGTAGGGTGGAGGAAAACACTGAATGTGTGTCTGTGATGTGTACAGGTGTGTGTGCATGTGTGTGTGTGTGTGTGTGTGTGTGTGTGTGTGTGTGTGTGTGTGTGTGTGTGTGTGTGTGTGTGTGTGTGTGTGTGTGTGTTGTGTTTGTGTGTGTGTGTGTGTGTGTGTGTGTGTGTGTGTGTGTGTGTGTGTGTGTGTGTGTGTGTGTGTGTGTGGTGTGTGTGTGTGTGTGTGTGTGTGTGTGTGTGTGTGTGTGTGTGTGTGTGTGTGTGTGTGTGTGTGTGTAGTCTGTGTGTGTGTGTAAGTGTGTGTGTGTGTATGAATGTGTGAGTCTGTTGTGTTTGTGTGATAATAATACGTTAAGACAGTTAAATACCATGAAAAATTATTATCAGCAATACAAAATTAGCCAAATTTTTGTTTCACACAAATTTGATGGAAAACATTTTCTTTTAACGTGGCAGTTTTTCTAGCCTATACAGAATGACACATTCTTTCACTTCATTACACTCAGTTGAATTACATTTTGGCATATAATAACAACAGGGACAAATATTTTGTGAGCACAACCTGACCACAGACACAAACGGAAATCTGATGAAAATACAGATTGTATCTATTTGAACTCAATTATATCAAAAAAAAACATTCACTGCAAGGTTACCAGGCTGAATTTAATCATATTAAAAGTTAATTGGTTTAACACTGAAAATATCACTTTGTTACATCAAATACAAATAGATTAATACAGGAAATATGAGGATAAAATTGATCATGGCACATGCAAACAGGTTCAATTCAAAACACATTAAGCTTAAGCACAACAAATACACAACATAATCAGACTGATTTCAATCACATGAATATCATGTTGCCTTTGGTCACATTAAAATAAACAAGATTCAAAGCAAACTATTTCAGACTGAAGATACCAATCAAATAAAAGAAAACAAAAAAATTATACATGAATAAATTGTAATATACATGCACTTCTCAGACAAGCGCTCAAACAGGGGGGAAACAGGCAAGAAAGATTCCAAAGTCCCCCCCCAACATCTGCTGAGTGCTACAAATCATCTGTACATGAGGTGTAATAACTGCAGACCTCTGAGAAATGACAACATCCATTCTGCAGTGTACAGTGGTCATCCTGTTTTTCCTGCTGACAACCATCTTCAGGAGGAGACTCCAACTTTGAGGATTCAGTCTGACACCATTATGTCAAAATACACTGAACAGTAGCAGCATCGACGATGATGATTCTGACTCTTCAACATAAACAATGGTAAGATGATAAACGGCAGAAAGAGGAAAGTGGTAGGGAGCAGGCAGACAGATAAAGAGATTTACAGAGGAGAGAGAGTCTACCAGTATGCACGGCCCCATATAACCTGCAAAGAGCACACCAACATAGCCAAACACAGCCGCACCCAGTCTGTCCCCATCACAGCTGCAGGGCTGGGAGAAACCTGGGCTGCATGTAGCTCTGGCTACCTGTTCATGTTGTTTATAAAACAGATGACCACACAGAATTACAGCTGCTCTGGCTACGATTCACATGACTGCACATTTTCTTTTTCCTGTCCCATCATCTGTGCCACCTCAGTGTCACTGCACCCATGCCACTCATTCCGCAAGAATTTCCCATCAGAAAATTTGAGCAACACTCTCAGAGACGCATCCATTTGGTGGATGAAACTTGACTGTGTGGCCCCAGTCTTCCCACCTGAGCCTGAAGCAAACTCAACTCTGGGTAGGAGCCGGTCGGGCAGAAAAATCGCACATGGCTCTGATGGGAATCAAACTGGTGACCTCCCAGAGCAAAGTCCGCAATGCTAACCACTTCATGACGGCAGGTATATGACCACAAATTTAGTCATCGAAGAAACCCAGCTTGTTATGAAAAAGTCTGCCATTCCTCATCATGCAACAAATCTGACATGATATAGTTGACATTAGGAGGCTTCCCAAGCTGTGTCTTCTCTGGCAGGGAGCCTTATGGTGACCTGATACTGGTACCTCTGATGCAGGGCTGCAATAGAATGAGCCTGGTCACATATGTGGACAGTGAAGCCTGCCTGAGCAATGTTACTCCAAGGACATGAAGGAAGGAAGAAAAAAGAAAAGAGAGAAAGTTCACCTGGTGTGGGAGAAATCTTGTCCTCGGCAGGAACTTTGTAGGGTTCATTCTGTCGAACACGCCACTTTCGCAGAGCGACTCGTTTCCCTGCCAGTCGATGCTGTTTTTCCTTGTCAGTTTTAGATCTAAAAAAGATAAGAACAGCATGTCTGCGATGTTATTTCTACAGAGATGAGTGCTGGTTTCACAGGATTCCATCAGTGTTTGATGATAAACTTGTACACATTCAATTTTGGGCAGCTTCCTAATTTATCTTTTTTTAGATATCTGATTATTCATGCATGAGAGAAAAAAACTGAAGGCAACGCTAATTCAATTATCGAGAAATCAATCATTCAAATCAAAGAAATAAGATTTGAAAGCATGTATCTCCCTAAATCTTTAACACAACTTAGATCCAAGAGTACTCCTCATTCTTATATCTATGCTGCAATAATCATCACGTTGTGTTTAAAGAAAAAAAAATCTTTTTCATTACTTATGCACTGAAAAGGGACATAATGCATGTTCTCCTCCAACAACAGTTCCAACGACCCTGCCAAAACACAGACTTTGATGCAAACTCATGGGTGGGGAAGGGAAATCAAAACTGAGCTCACTTTGAGAAAAGAAGGGCATGAAGGATGGTACGACGTGTCTAATCAAACTGACCTGCCCCCTGATGCATTCTGGATCCTCTCCAAAAGCCCCAGGCCAAGAAGTCCCGCCTCGTAATCCCCATCCACCCCTACACCAAACCGCTCCATCTCCAAACTGGCCAGTTCCCGCAGCTTCTGGCTGGGCGGTCCTTCTCCTGACTGAGGCTCCTTGCTGTGCAGCCAGGACAGCATGGCTTCCTGCTCCAGGTCAAATCGTGGCACAAGGTCGGCCAGCAGGTTGACAGGCTTGGCAGAGGATGGATTTGACCCCAGGCCTGAAAGGTGCGTCATCGCTGTCATTATCACTGTCATGAATAACAAGAAGCATTAGTAGTAAAACAATATTTACAGTGCTCTTTATAATGTATGATCATTCTCTCTCTCTCTCTCTCTCTCTCTCTCTCTCTCTCTCTCTCTCTCTCTCTTCTCTTCTCTCTCTCTTTCTCTCTCCCCTCTCTCTCTCCTTTAACTCCCTGAAGAGTCACAGGGGTGCTGGACTTAAAAACTGTTCGTCAGATCCTCCAGCACCACGGATTTTGTACCAAGGCATGACTCTCTCCTAACCGTTTTTTCTCCGTCCATTCTGCAGTCATCAGACCATCGCTTTTCTCTGTCTTCCCTTCCTTATCTGCAAAGCAGCATGTCTTGGGCATTTCAAACCTGGCAGAGTTATTTCTTCTCCAGGCCAGATGTTCTTTTTCAATTTACTTCCCATAAGTGACAGATAGTGCTTGGCAACATGTTACCTGTAGCAGTACTTTAATTCTAACACAAACAGTACTTTAATTCTAACATGTTAACTGTAGCAGTATTTTAATTCTAATTCCAGAAATGGGATACAAAAATTGTGGCCACTTTCTCTTTCATTTTATACAAGTATGCTACCTGTCCATATCACAAACACATGAGTATATTACAGCCACAAACACTCTAAGAAGTACTGCTGAGCTAACACACACAAAAAAGAATAGTTACTTTTTCCATAAGTTTTGTTCTCTCCAACCAGTTGGACAAGTGCTGGCAAAGCCTGTTAAAAGAGAGAGAAAATATTTTTTTTCTTAAAAATCACTGAACAGCAATGCCAAAGATCAAAGAAATTCAAGGCTTGCACCCTGCAGACAAGAAACAAGTGGAACTGGCTACAGGTGTATGTGGCATCATTCATATAAATACAGGTACCAACAAAAACTGGCAGACCCAGAGGCAAACACACAAATCCATGCAACCATGCCTGCATGAAACACAAATTAACATACACACACACAATCATGCACATGCACACACACACACACACATATACACACAAAGCAGATCGATAGATAAAGATAGATAGATAGATAGATAGATAGACTCACAGATAGGTAGGTAGGTTGGTAAGTAGGAATTGGCCAGAAGGTAGGTAGGTAGATACATAAGTAGGTAGGCAGGTAGGTAGCTAAGTAGATAGGTAGATAGCTAGACAGACAGACAGACAGACAAACAGATAGATAGATTGATAGATTGACAGATAGATAAATAGATAGCAGTAGATTCAGACAGATAGATAGATAGATATAGATAGATAGACTCACACATAGGTAGGTAAGTAGGAAGGTAGGTAGGTAGATATGTAAGTAGGTAGGCAGGTAGGTAGGTAAGCAGATAGGTAGATAAACAGACAGACACACAGGTAGGTAGATAGATTGATAGATTGACAGATAGATAAATAGATAGCAGTAGATTCAGACAGAAAGACAGATAGACAGATAGACAGATAGATAGATAGATAGATAGACAGACAGATGAAATGAAAAACAAAAACAGTACAACACACACTTGTAACAACAGACCCAGGCAACACAAAAATACAATATGACATACAGCTGTTTTGATGGGTTGCATTCAGATTCACCCCTGACACCCACAGCTGAGGGCCTGACCAGCAGCAGTAATCATTCCCGAACTGCTGTGAGAATACCAGTTTAAAATTTGGGTCGCCAAAGAACCGAACTCACACTGTCTGGAATGGTTTTTATATGCGTGTACCTGTGATTTAGGACCGATGATGTTTGCCAGGTCCATGAGCCGCCCATCTCCACGCAGCTTCTTCTCTCTTCTTTGCGGAGTTTGAGAAGTTCACCTTGTCGGCCCTCTCGGCCAAGGCTACTCAAACACACACACACACACACACACACACACACACACACACACACACACACATACACACACACACACATGCATGCATGCACACACACACACACACACACACACACACACACACACTCACACACACACACACACACACACACACACACACATACACACATGCATGCATATGCACACACACACACACACACACACACACACACACACACACACACACACACAGAGTTACACATATATGGACACAGACACACAGAGATAGTTGCATACAATGTATATACACAGACACACATGATCACAAAAACACACATGCCATGCTCTCTCTGCTCTCTCTCTCTCTCTCTCTCTCTCTCTCTCTCTCTCTCTCTCTCACACACACACACACACACACACACACACACACACACACACACACACACACACACACACACATTCCGCACATTCCGCAGAAGAAATATATACTATTTTATCCACCGACACAAACTCATACTCATTAAGGCATAGGTAACACAGGGCAAAGCTTTGAAAACTAAGGATAATTTCAAGCCAATTTTCAATTTCAAAAAATTTTTTTTTTACAGAACTTATTAAAATAAGCATACGTGCATTAGCACATGTACAAATGAACATATACACAGGCATACACATACACCAAGAAATAACACGTATACCTTTATCGTTAATTCATGTGCTTACACATCATCCAGTGTCCTTCACTGACCAGTCAAAACAAAAAACAAAAAGGGTACTGTGCACACTATACACACAGACAGGGACAAGATTTTACCCTACGAAGTGTCAACAACTTCTCCACACTATACCTATATCATTCATTTACCAGAAACTCCCATTATTTGTTGATATTTTTGTTCATACATTTTTTTTTTCCAGACTTCCCACAATTCAAACCCTTTGGAGAGGAGATAGATATCACTGAGCATTCCGCTGGGCTGAGTGGAGAGCAACATCCCAGGGACAGACAGAAAATGTCTGGGATGGGCACTGAAAGGGACTGGACTGGACTGGACCAGTTACCTCTGACTTGTTGCACATGACTTAGAACAAGAGGGATGTGTTGATACCTGACTGCCCAATCACCCTTTCCAGCATTCACATCACAGCACTTTGATGGGATACTACTACTAATAATAATACAGAGAGAGAGAGAGAGGGGGGGGTGAGAGGAGGGAGAGAGAGAGAGAATGTTGACTGTAAAGGGCTATATCAGGGGCGCCATCTCATTGAAGTCAGCTCTCAAAAAAAAAAAAAAAAAAAAAAAAAGCATACACATACAACTCACTGAAAATGAGATTTTCTAAAATCATGCCAGAGTTTCGTTAAAATCTTTCTTCCATGAAATTTTAAATGAGATGAAAAATGTTGATCTCTTTCAGAAATCCCAAACATCACATCATTGAGAGGAACATCTCTGAACAGAATGTTCATACAGGCTGCTGTGAAATGTTTACATCTAAAATCCTGTAGGCTAAGTCCCAGCACTGTAAGAAATGTTTGACAGTGAGTGGTGCTTCACAGGGAATGCAGTGCCTCGCTTTATCTACACACTTCTGCACAACCTGCCATTTAGGAAGCACACAGTCCTGCTACAGTTCCTTTGCATCTCGTTCCAGCCACATTCACTCATTTTTCGATGTTCCGTCACCTGTGACAGCAGGAACTCACCTGGTCCACGCAGCATGTCCGTGTTTATCCTTCAGAGCAAACACAAAGATCTGGTCACGGATGGCTCGGTACTTCTCTGTCAGGGCATCCAGGAACTCCTGGTCTTCTTTGGTCACGTCCACGGCGCCCAGCACCACAAAGGCCACGTTGTTGAAGTGCTCCTGGAATCGAACCCTGCTCTCTCCTGTTTCAGCAAGTTGATCAGGTCTTCTCCTCGCTGCGAAACAGAAACAGGAAAGATGATTAGAGAAGATGTTAAACGACGTAACAGGAACAGGAAAGATGATTGTAAGAAGATGTAACAC
>JADBJO010003340.1:120000-180000 GCA_016801955.1 Conus betulinus | reverse complement strand
GAAGCTGAAAATCATCTAGTTAATCATTCCATCCTCTCTGTACATAAGGAGAATGGAGATAGCTTTAAACTGATGACCTCTTCATATTATGAAAAGATAAATGTGTGTAAAGCTAACATTTGATCTTAATGCCTCATTCCGCTAGAAATACCTGTATTTTCTGCCATCCGAACCAACGCATAAACAACAACACCATGTTCAGGCAGCAGCACACCTTTTCTCACCTTGGTCCTACCATCTGGAATTAACTACTTTTTTTTTTTTTTGCAAGCTCTTTTGTACCTGTATTGCTGGAAGTTTGTACTTTTGACTACATGCATTAATGTGTGCACCAACTTTTCTCTTTTACTGCAATGCCTTTTGTTATGAATGACTATGTATTATGCATTTGTTTGTAATGCTCTAAACTTATCAAAGACAAAACACTCAAAATGTATCAGTTATTTATCATCATAGACAGAAACTATGAGACGTGAATGTGAATCCTGAGACATTATTTTACTTCTGGCCTCCTGTTTCTTTCGGTATTTCACCAGTTGTGAACCTAGAGACTTCAAAAATCGGAGCACTTTCAGACACTGGCCCTACAAACACTCCTATAAAGTGCTGATGGAGATGAGCACAACTGTTCTTCAGATTACCTCACAGAAGGACAAACAAAACACACAAACACTTTAGGCCAATACTAATTGTAAATACCTTGCAGAAAGATATACAAACAAAAGCACAAACACCTAGGGCCAATACCAGTTGTAATTACCTTGCAGAAAACAAAAAAAAAAACCCCACTTAGGACAAATGTCAGCTGTAATTATCTTGCAGAGAGAATAACCAGCAGAAACGCAAACACTTAGGACCAATACCAGTGTAATACCATCCATGTCATGTACCACTCACAATGAAACATGTTCTTTTAGAATGTTGGGACTTGCATGATGTGAGACGTAAACATTTTACAGCAGACTCCATGAAAACCCTGTTCAGATATGTCCCACCTGATGTGATCTTTGAATTTCTGAAAGAGATTAACATTTTTCATCTGACCTGAGATTTTACAGTGGAAAGATTTTTAAACAAATTTCAGATGTGCTTTAGAAGATGTATTTTAAAGGGTTGTGTGAATGAATGACTTGTGAGTTGACTTCAATGCGGTGACAGCCCTGATATGGCCCTTTGCAGTCGGCTGGGCTATAAGCAACATTACCTCACCTTACTTTGCAGAAAGGGACAAACAAAAATGCAAACAATAAAGGCCATACCAATTGTAATTTACCTTGCTGAAAGACAAACACGAACACTCAAGGCCAATACCAATTGTAATTACCTTGCAGAATAACAAACAAACGAAAGCACAAACACGTAAGGCCAATACCAATTGTAATTACCCTGCAAAATGACAAACAAACAAAAGCACAAACACTTTAGGCCAATACCAATTGTAATTACCTTGCAAAATGACAAACAAACAAAAGCACAAACACTTTAGGCCAATACCAATTGTTATCACCTTGCACAAAGACAAACAAATAAAAACATAAACACTTTAGTCCAGTACCAGTTGAAATTACCTTGCAGAAAGACAAACAAAAAAAAAACCACACAGATACTACACAGCAATACAAATTGTAATTGCCTTGCAGAAGGGCAAACAGAAATGCAAACAGGTACGGCCAGTACCATTTATAATTACCTTGCAGAAAGACAAACAAAAACACAAACAGGTAAGACTAGTATCATAATAACATGTACAGACATTAAACTGTTTTAAAGCACAGGGTTAAAACAATAATCAGAAAATGAAAGAAAAAAAAAATGAAGACAAGTAGATGGACTGACGTCTGAGGCTGGTACTTCTGGAGCCTCTCTGCCAGTCCCACTGCAATGGCGGCAGGGAGATGGCATGCAGCTCTTTCAGGATGACAAGTTGGCGCTGAAGACGACACAGTTCTGACCAGGGGGTGCTGCTCCCATCTTCCTGCCCTCGACTGACTGCTAGGAGCCATTCTTTCTCCGATTCCTTGCGCTGCAGCAAGTCGTTCAATGCTCGTCCACAGTCAAGAGGTCCTGAAAAGCAAGACAGGGGAGAGCATGAGAGATCTCTAAAGATTATCAGCACAGTTTCATCGATGTTCTGGGTGTACAGAATAGAAAGGAGACAGCCCATGCATACTGCTTTGGTTGCTCAGACAGACACACTATCCAAGCCTGTAATTCAGATCCTTGATGCATGCATCTTTACAGAGTGCTGTAATGGGTAGCCAAAGTCACACTTCCTCAGGACCCGCTATAAGCTATAATGCTAGGTATGTGCATTAAAGGCTTTTATGAAGTTTGCCAAGTTATGGTAGAGATCACACTTGTGTTGAAATGGATTCTCCATCAGCACCTGTCAAAAGTCTGTGCAAATGTCCTCAGTTTCAGTCTGAATCCTGCCTGATCTTTCTTGAGGAGTTCTGTTCTTGAAATGAGAGGTGAAGTGTCTAGCAGTAAGTCTGATACTTCCATCTTTTTAACAGTTTCTATCAAAAATAAGCAGCAGTACCAAGGCTTCAGACTGTGTCGAGGTATTAGTGGTAAATGACTCAAGTGGTAAATGACTCATTGCCAGTGAAGATTGTGGGGTCCATTTTGAAAGTGGGAGGCCTAAACTCTCTCTTCAAATCTAATGCTATGAAGGTGTAATTAGCTCCCTGCAATACCTCTCTTTTTTTTTTCTTCCATGCCAAGTACAAATAAAGCATTTCTTTGGACAGATAAACATGAAAAAAATTTATCCCTGGCCAAAACAAAGAAAAACACCCTGATTTTTTTTCTGTGGGAGTTTTCTGGTTAGACTCGCAAATATGAAGGTTTTGACACCTTCACTGTTGTCTTGACATAACCCAAGCTGCATTTGTCAAGACACTTAACACACATTAGGGTATACATAATTGAAATAATGAAAAGCAAGAACCTTTAAAAAAAAAAAAATGTACACTTAACCACTTTATCAGTTCCAAAGGCCAATTCAGTTTAAATCAGCATCCTTCACTTCAACATTTTGTGCACTTACGGTGGGTGCGTAACAACAATCTGGAGATCTGTAGCACTGAACTTTGACATTTATATTTTTTATGTCTCATCTTCCAATAATCCTCATCACTCATTCTGGGCTCCCTGGACACAACCACACCCAATGTCTTCAAGTCCCAGCCTCAGCACTGGCAGTCCACATGGAGCAATATGTATCAGGACATCATGAGGCAACCCACTGATGGAGACACTGCACCTCTGCTGACTCGCTTCAGACACAACCAAATAGGCCTCAAATGATCACAATAATCTATAGATACTGCACTACTTCTGAAACATTTCAGACACAGGCTAACAAGTTCCAAATGATGACTGTAATCTACATTACATATAACACACTACATCAGGGGGCTCTTCTGCCAAAGATATTCAAAACACATCAAACAAAAAAGTATTGTCACGTGTATGAAGATCTTCAACAATGAAAAGAAGAGTCCCACATTCATTCATCTCAGCTGTGAAATGTAAACAGAGACCCAGATCCATCAAAGACCTACCCTCTGAACGGGACTCATGTTCCTTCTTGAGAACCTCATCGATTTCGCCGGCTGATTTTCCCTCCTCTGCCAGTCGCTGGCGCAGTAACTCCAGGTCTGCCAGTTGCTGTCGATGATGCGATGGTACAGACCCCATCAGGTGCTGCAGAGTGAAGGGAAGCATGGCGGAGGACCCTGGCAGAAATGGTACCTCTCTTGAAAACTGTCCTAAAATGTAGTGCCATGTTTGACATAATAAGAAAGTCAATTATACAGAAGACATAAAATGTGTCTGCAGGGGCGGTCATTGCTAACATAATCATAAGGAGTCATACCAGAGTGTTTCTTTTGATAAAGCGGTGGGTGTGTGGGTAAGGGTGTTTTCATACTTTTTGAGAAAATCATAAATGAAGCGTGTTTCTTCTTTTTAACTTTTACACAATACAATCCACATAAAGTTCAAAATATTGCTTTACTATTTAATTTTTTTTTTTGTAAACAAACTTTTAAAAAAGGATTTTAATTACAATCACATTTAAACAAAAAGATTCTGAAAATGTATCATGCTGTATTCAGAGTTGTACTTACAAACATGCCTGCATTCATATAAACATTCATCCATATCACACATGTTACCTGATATCATATTGATAAAAGAGACAAAATGCACAAATACTACATGGCACCTTGCTTACACATATGTATTCATACATACACATACAGCTGAAATACAACTACATGAATGCATTTGTGTTTCCTGCTCTGCTCACATTCACAAGCATAAGTATTCACATACTTTCCATTCCTATACCCATAAAAGTACACACACACACACACACACGCACACACACACACACACACACACACACACACACACACACACAGAGATAGATAGACAGACAGACAGACACAGACACAGATAGATGGATTAATACATATACAGATACATACAAACATACATACATAGATAGACAGACAGATAGATTGATTGATACATACATACATACATACATACATACATACATACATACATACACATACATACACACATTCCCATATACATAGCCATGAACACAAATACATTTGTATTTCTGCATTCATAGTTTCAGGTCAGGGAGGGAACATATCCTTTGTTCCTACCCTACATATCCTTTGTTCCTACCCTACATATTCCTAATATTAAGCAACGAATGCATCTTTCATACATCTGGGCATGCAGTACAGTAACCAAGAGAACACCATGCTGTCCTCACTGAGTACCCTCATTAGGAATGTGCAGAAAACTGGTTTACACACACTCCTGGCAAGATGTAAATTTATCAAACTGTTACTGATTTTATCACTGAATTCTTCAATCTGATCTTGCATTTAACTTGTTTTGAAAACTATGTTCCAATACACTTGTCCCATTTGCCCAAAAGTGATCTCTGCTCCTCCTTTTTTCTGTGCTTTCATCCACTTTTTTAAACTGTTCCATTGATTCCCGGTGAATTCTGTTGCATTCAATTTTTCTTTCAAATTTTGAGGTTTACAATTTATGTATGAATCAAAATACTTGCTCACTATATTTCAATGTATGTCTCTGTATACTTATCTAGATATGTCACGATCATTTCTTGATATGATTTACACTTTTTTAAAATTTTGTCTTTTTTTTTTCCGTCATCCAAATTTTCTGAAAATTTCATTGATCTCTGTTGTTTCTCATCCTTTGTCAGGAAATCGGACAAAATTGAATGTAAAACAATCAGGAGAAGAAAAGAACCTGGCATAAGCTCCATGTCTACCGCTTTCCCGTCCTTGGTCATCTTGTTCACACTGCGTCTGATCTGCTGCATCAGCTCTGGTTTCTCGCTGTCCATGTCTGCCAGTGAAAAGAAGAATTTATTCATTCATAATTCACCTTTTTTTTTTTTTTTCCATGAAAATGTGTTTTAACTTTTGTTTTTGTGAAATCAGTCCAGTTGAATCATTCACGTTTTACACTGTCCAAATGTGCTTGCAGAACAACAAAAACATATGAACTGTAATTCAGCATTTTGCCATGTGTCTCTCTCAGATGGGACAGATGTATGCCTTTGTTTTCATAATTCATTTTGCTCAAGGTTGGCACAAACACAGGTACTTTAATTAATCAGTCAAGAAGTAGTAAGAAAGAACTCTGTCAAGAAAAAAAGCTCACTAGAAGTACCTCTGCAGTTGAACATTCTTGAGTTACAAGCAATGCACACATATTTTTTGTTTAGAAAGAAAAATTCAGCTTTTCTCCTTTGCAGGTTGAATAAAAAGAAAAATTGAAAGTTTTTTTCGAAGGTTTTTCTTTCCAGATCTCTTGAATGACAAGTTCATTGTTTCTCACTGTTCATGCTCTGTCTTGGGATTGAAACTCAAAAAGTTTGTAAAATCATGATTTAATCATGATTTAAAAACCAAAAGCTTGCTTTGTGTGTCCTTAATTCATCAACTGATCATTTGTTTATAACATTATTTTTTAATTTCACATTACATTACTACACAGTTTGGTTATTTGTTGAGCTACATAAAATAAAGAGCGGCTGTTAGTTCATTGCTAATATTTGTTTATGTTCCTCTGTTTTGATGTTTAACATATATGGCTGAATAAACATATTGTGCTGCAACAAAACATATCGATGCATTGTAAAAATGTATAGTTGCATTATAACTCGATTCACTGTATAATTACACACATACCATATGAAGAGCATTCACTTTTGCTGCATTACACTGTCAAATTCTTATAAAATCTTATGCAAATGCCATCCCACATACAGCCTAGTCATCTGCAAGAGGGGAAAACAAAAATTCCCCATCATCATTTGTGAAGCAATTCAGAGCATGGAAACACAAGCTTTCGGCATGAGCTCAGTTAGCAATCATTTGTCGTTGTTGTTGTTTTATGTTGCTCATTGAGGATTTACTTTCTATGAAAATCAACAATTCATCCTTCACATCAGCATAGCTTTCGACAGCAGTGACAAAAGGCTGTGAGTTCTTTCCTGCCAGTTCACGCTAAATTGAAAACAAGCCTCAGATCAACTTTTTCTGACACTGACCTGTCTACACTGTCACCATCATCGACTGTTGTCAGAATTTTTTGTTGGCAACTATCTCTTGTGTGTATGAGCTGGGAGTCATGTTGGTGCATGAAATGTTAGTCTTTTCTTGTACATCCTACTACAAAGGCCAGCTGTGTTTGCAGTGCTGCTTGAAAAAAAAGGAAAAAGTTATTGAATCTTTATTGAATTAAAGCAACAGAACTTTTGCAAAAAAAGCTTACACCATAATGATTATCTTTAACTGCTGCTCTTCCCAAGGCTGTTCACTGTAACCTAGCCCTTTGGATAAACATATACACACACTCACATGCATGCACACACACACACACACACACACACACACACACACACACACACACACACACACACACACACACACACACAGCCTCTTTCCTTCTATTAAACATTCCCTTCTCTAATACACACTTTCAGTGAAAAGATGTTGAACTGGTAACAAACACACAGAGAAAAGAAAAAACTAGAGATAATTAATCTACTGACTTGCAGCGAAGGAAGCCATATGTGCCACCAGTGCCTCTGTCAACAGCGAGTATTTGATCTCCATGGCGTCCAGAAGATCAGCAATGCTGACAGCATCTCGTCGTTGAGGGTCTTCATGCTGTCCTCCCCTTCTGTGTCCAATCCATCATCCATGAGCATTGCTCCAACGCCCCTGATGCTTCCACCTAGAACACACACACACACACACACACACACACACACACACACACACACACACAACACACATGCACACACACAACACAACACACATGCACACACACACACACACACACACACACACACACACACACACACACACACACACACACACACACACACACACATGCTCACACACACATACACACACACATATATATAAAAATTCTTATTCGTTCATGAATAATAACCCAGTAATTTGCAAGAAGCAGGCACTTTTTGGAAAAGGAAACCCCAACATAGTAACTGAACACATAAAAATCACAGCCTCTGTTTCTTTTACTACTTTGTCCCTCAACTACAACTCCGATGAATCACCATTGGAAAATTTTTGTATGTGTGATGTTCTTTAACCTCATCATTGACCTTCACCGAAGATCATAGGTTTTAAACAACCCTTGGTCATGATTTTCACTTCATAATGAGTCAGTTTTTAAGCTACCTCCAAAAATGTTATGATTTTCTATCAGTAAGGCATGCTCCTGTACCTGTGCCAGTACGGTGAGGTAATGTTGCTTACAGCCCAGCCGACCACAAAGGGCCATATCAGGGCTGTCACCACGTTAAAATCAACTCACAACCTGTGCCAAATATCACCTGGTTTTGTTGACAAAAAAAAGAGTAATCAAAAATTAAACAACAGCAAGGCTTCATTCCTTCAGAAAAAAAAAACATATATGAGTTTCTGGATATCCATGATGTTATGATAAAGGTTTATTCCTTAAGGAAAAAAGTATGGTCCCTGGACACTCATGATGTACAGAAAAAAGTTGTTTCCTTCACAAAACGCGTGGGTTCCTGAGGACTCACAATATATGGCATGCAAAATTTCAGGCGATGCACCAATAAGGTTAAGAAAACCACCTTCTGTCTTACAGAAGCTTCCATCTCAATTTCAAGGAAATATCATATATGGCTTTATGAATACACATAATAATCTTCACAAAAATGGCATCTGGAAAAGAATGGTGAGACTACTCCTCCACACTTCAGTCACCCCTTGCACAAATGAAAATCAAATTCTCTGTGGGGCATTAGTTTGTTTTTTTTGACTTGTTTCCAGACAGTTTTCATTCAACATTTCTTACACTTTGCTCCAAGAGACCTCAAAATTAAAGCAGTTGTGACATTAATTCTAAACATAACCCTATGACGTTGGATCAAAATTTGACTGACTTTTCCCTGCCCCCTAACCCATCCCCTCCTTCTCTTCCCCTGATCTATTCCACTATTCCACTATTCCCATCCCCTGCAAACACACTCACACAAACAAAGAGGTGAAGGTCAACAAAAGCTGGGGCACCAACTTTTTTTTTTCTTTCATGAAAATATTCAATAGCTGCCATTGACTTGTCAATAAAGAGTTCATGTTCACCAGCCGCCGTGGCAAAGTGGTTAGCATCGCGGACTCCCGGCTGGCAGGTCGTGGGTTCGAATCCCACCAGAGTCATGTGGGTTTTTCTGCCCCGACCGGCTCCTACCCAGAGTTGAGTTGCTGCAGACTCAGTTGGGAAGACTGGGACCACACAGTCAAGTTTCATCCACTTAATGGATGCATTTCTGGGAGTGTTGCTCAAATTTCCTGACCAACACTGCAGGTGCCTGTATCTCTCGGGCCTGGTTAATGCTGGGATATATTATGAAAGGAAGCATAGAGTACAGCCCTGTCATGTAGTTTCAGACTGAAATGAAAATCCGTAGCATCATCTTAATCATCCTCATTCTCATCGATCAGCATAAAAAAAAAAAAAATGTCTCAAATTCTGTGGCCCTTCATGCCCTGCTCTCATGGTGACCTCAATTTCGATGTTCTCTCCATGTCTGTGGCCTTGGTTTGGTTCTGTGGGGGTCACCAGTATCGGCGAGTCCATGGGTGCTGTTGCTGGACGGATGTGGTGGTGCCCTTCGGAGAGAGAGCTCACTCACGCCAGCTCCGCGACTAAGCAATTATTGTTGTCAGTAGGGAGCTTAGTAGGTGGTGTCCTGCGTATGTTAGATCAGAACAGGTGCCACTGATCACCAGCAAAGTGACTCGGCAGCAGTGCAGTGTCTCCTCCGGTAGGTTGCCTCTTGACTTGACATTGACTGCTCCCTGTGGATTGCTGGTGCCGTGGCTGCGGCGGGGCAAACCGGGTTGTGGCTGTGGATGGGATGTCGGAATGAGCGCATGGGGTGCACTGCCTCTGAGGTGGCGCAGAGGTTGGGACAGCCAAAAAAAAAAAAAAGTTTCATGTTTATTTCAATGCCCTCCCTCTTCATTTCATTAATACATCTTTCTTCAAGTACTTTTCATGATGGAAGAACTGTTGATCTGCTGATTAGGTCATATGCTGTTTATACCCCTACCCAACCAGGCAGGCCATATCACAGCTGGTTTGTCTGAATTTATTTTCTCCCACAATTCATTCCAGCAATAAAAAGTGACCCTAAAAAAATCACAATTACTTGAAAAGCTTCATGTACTTGTAGCCAAATATTTTACTAAAATAAAGTCACATTGTACATGAACAGTGACTTACCTGTTGGACCATTTGTTCACCAATAAATACTGCAACCAATTTGATTGGTTTGGCCAATACAAGCTCAGTTTGTTTCAAGTTACTAAAGTATTTAAGCATAAATCTTTGTTAGTTTGTGCAATGCATCATATTGTGCATGCACACACACACACACACACACACACACACACACACACACACACACACACACACACACACACACACACACACACACGTACATACACACACACACACACACACACACACACACACACACACACACACACACACTCAGATACACACACCACAATATAGGTACCAAATAAATATACCAAGATGCAAACAATGCACTCACTTTTGCAGCTTTCTACGCGCATGTCTCTTGGTGTCATCCAAGTATTGTTCATCGTCATCATCACCTTCACCTTCCTAAATGGCAAAAAATTTAAAAAAATCATCCCATTTACAATAAAACCAGTGTCAACAAGACACGTAATACATATGTGACAGGTAAGCAATTCACAAACCTAAAATCAAACAGGATGCAGAACACACACATCTATACAGAGGAACGGGACAGGCACCACTGAACACCACAGAAGTGACGCTTCAGCAGTGCAGTGTCTTCTCCAGTCAGTTCCCCTTATGATCACCTGATACTGATTGCCCTCTGTGGAGTGTGATTCTAGGGCTGAAACAGAACAACTTGGCTGTGGCTATTGGGGAACGGAACAGGCAGGAGATGGAGTGGGGGATGGGGGACCATAATAAGTGGCATATTAGCGACTGGAAATTTAAGAGCCAGGAAATCACAACAGCAACAAAAATATAAATAAGATACAAGGGAAAAAAATTACTGAGGAAGGCTTGATAATAAGCTAAGAAAATCCCTAACACTTGGATCTTTTAACAACAGAAAATCTTCCCTAGAAGGCAAATCTACTGCACAGAAAACAAATGTTTCAGAAAAACAGGTCTTTAAATGGATGAAGTCTTTCAAAGAGGCCAATCTAGTACAAAAAACAACTACAAAAGTGTTCCAGAAAAAAGTCTCCAAAGGGAAGAGGTCTTTATGGGAGATAAATCTAATAATACAAGCACAGGCACAAAAAAGAGAGAGAGGGAGGGAGAGGAGAGAGAGAGAGAGAGAGAGAGAGAAAGAACCCCAAACAATATAATAAAAAAAACGTTCCAGAGAAACCAGACTGTATAAAAGGAAGGTGATCTTAACCGGAACTTAACTATACTATTTTTTTTTAAAAAAAGAAGAAAAAAAAAAAAAAAAAAAGTTTCCAGAGAAAGTCTCTAAAGGGGAAGGAGGAAAAAGTCTGTAAATGAAGGTGCTCTTTAACATGGCAAACGATAATCAAAATAACGAGTTTCAAAGCAACAATATGAGAACAGGAGTCTTTATTGCAAGGTCAATCTAGTACAAAGACAAACACCTTTCTATTTCCTTATATGTCACAAACATGTGGGCATCAGCATTATCCTCTGATAACAACGCGTTGCCCAGCACTGGGTTACACTCTCCGAGTACATAACAATGCATAAAACCTTTGTTTTTTTCAATCATAAAACTAATTTTTAGGTGTTAATGTATTCAGTTTTTTTCTCTCTACTATAAAATGAATTTTTAGGTGTCAATGTATCTACCTGAAAATAATGAACATCAAACTATCTGATCTAACATTGAATTTAAAAAAAAAAAAAAAAAAACGTGAACTGCTAAACATGCTACCTAAGCAATGATGATGAAACTGTAAACATAGCACATGCAAGGGAAAGACTGGCTTCAGCAGCAGACATAGGGAAATAGATAAACACTTACCTGCAATGACTTGAGGCCATCATAATCTTGACGGAAATGCTCCCAGCGTGACTGCTCCATGCGAGTCAGCTCATCTTGCACCTCCTTGTCACTTGCGGGGGCCCCGGTGGGAGAGCTGCACAGCCATTCTCGCATCTCATCGAAATACACATCTGCAGAGGCGTCCAGACGGGACTGAAGGAAGCCGTGCCAGGTGTACATGGAGAATGCATCGCCATGGTACTCTTGGAACAAGGTCAAGGCATCCTGGAGCTTGATTCGGTGGCTGGCGATGAAAATTTGAACAGAAGTTAGCATGGAGAAGTTCACATAGTTTCCAGTCTAAAATCATGAGAAAAAAAAAAAAAAAAACGATGCAAAGATACACAGTGTGTTTTAAGGCAACGTGGTGTTTTGTCTGTGTATGAATGTCATAAAAAAGATCTTTGATTAGTGTATGTGTGCACATATAAATGTGTGTGTGTGTGTGTGTGTGTGTGTGTGTGTGTGTGTGTGTGTGTGTGTGTGTGTGTGTGTGTGTGTGTGTGTGTCTGTGTCTGTGTGTGTGTGTGTGTGTGTGTGTGTGTGTGTGTGTGTGTGCATGCATGCATGGTGTGTGTGAGTGTGTGTATGTGTGTGTAGCTTTGTTTGTTCTTCCATCTATTAACCTGAAGTGATTTTAAACAGAAAAAAGTAATAGTGCACTTGTGTGTGTGCATATGCATACAAATATGCTAGCAATTAGTCTGTATAGATTCATGCGTCTGTTTCTTTCACCTCATCCATGCATGCTTGTCGCTCTGGACCAGTCCTCAAATCTTTGTAATTCTTGCTAGCAGTTTACATTAATCCATTTTTCCCCTGTGGCATCTCACCTGCCATTGGAATCAAGAGCCTGAAAATCCAGTATGCTTGCTCTTCCAGTGACTGTCGTCGGGAAAATTCCTCCAGTACTGCCAAGAAACCGTGACGGTTGATTTTGTTGCCATGTTGTTCACACACACACCTGTAATACTGCTGCAGCATCTACATGACCATGTGCGACAGGTATCAGGTACACCGACTCCAGCACAGACACCAGCTGATCATCAATGTCACAAATCCTCGCTGAGCAACATCAAGTTGGTCGAAAACCGTCACAAAATCCTGGATTCCCATCTTGGGCCAAGGTCACTAGGCACACATCATCCTTGAGTGACAGAGACAGGATCTGGGGTGTTGTTGGTTGGTTTGTTGTATATATCACGCATGGAAAGATTTCTTGTGTATCTGAAACATTGTAGTTCCCTCCAATCATGTCTTTTGTCTGTATTGGTCAGAGATTATTTTTCTTTTATAATTACAACCATCACTAACAAGTAAGTCAGGGGTGGATCCATGGGGAAGGGGAGGAGGGTTCTGAGTGTGTGGAATCCCCTTTCCACCTTTTACCTACCTACTCTCTTTTTTTCTTAATGGATGGATGTTTACATGTGCATATATAGTGATTGGGTATTTCTTTATCTTCCAGGAGAGGCCTCTAATGCACCTCTAAAAAAGTATGTTATCTTCAGCATCTTCGGGGTTTTGACCTCAAGATTCCTTGACCAAGGCATAGCCCCTGATACCCAGAGCCAAGGCAACCTCTGGGCTCCTGCCTCAAATTGAAAGAAAAAATCCATTGACACCTGACCTGCCGCTGGAGATTATACACAGGCCACAACAAATACATGAATAAAATGTTGCAGACATCCGCGTGTTCATCGCAACATTTCAGTGAGCAGAACACTTGAGAATGTCCTATCCAGGTATTCTGGTATACATCAGGTACTTTCATGTTCCCTAAATCATCCAGTCTTGACATAGACTACAGGAACTTAAACAGGTACATACATTTGATCTGGTAACATGACCTGCATGTACGACCTTCATGCATACACACACAAATGGGCCATCTCCAGAAGCAGGTCTGCACAATATCATATTCTGACCGGAGTGGTTGTTGAAGATCCTCTCCACATTGAGTCTTCAACCTGCTACTGAAAGGGCACAAATCCATGCCCCTTAGATTTAGAAGCAAGTGTTTAGCCTTCGACAATCATACATATCAACTGATTTAGATGGTAGAAGGTCAGAGGGTGTGTGTTTGCGGGTGTTGGGGATTTAGGGTGGGGTGGGGGTACTCTAAATGTAAACACCGTAATTTTCTCTCCCCCCCCCCCCCCCCCCCTTATAAATAAGCCTACAATGTTTCATAACTCCCATAGATGTCTTTCCTTCATACATAATTCAATGCATATGACCAACATCTGATCAGATATTCACATGAGTTGTTTATAAAGATCTTTACAAAACTATTGTGAGCATTCATTTCTTTGCTGCTGACAATCCAGTCTTTGTTCTCTCCCTTCAAAACAATGTCAACTTCCATGCACATTTTTGGGCTGCTGAGTTTCTTTGCTTTCTTTAATACTTCATGGGGCTATGAGACTGAGGACTTTCCCTTTTCTTTCTTAAATTAAAGCAGCACTGCAATATCTTCTTCTTCTGCATTTGCAGGATGATACTCCTGCGGACAATCTCTATATGGACAGACAAGTATTAATCCCATCTACCCAACAAAGGGAGTGGAGTTTTGTGTGTATGACCATTTTTTATTCTGCCATTAAGGCAGCCATACTCCATCTTCGGGAAAGGTGCATACTATGTGTAACCTGTCATCCATACCAATGGCCAAACTGGCCTTCTCTTCCAAAAGTTGGTGATGGGATTTTACCTGTGTTCAAGATCTTAATCGTACGTTCACACACTGAACCTCGGTTTATAGTCTCATTTGAAGGACCGTATGGGAAATGGAGTCAGAACTAATGTTAACTCCGAGCAAAAAAATCCCCCTGTACCGAAATGGCCTGGTGGAGATTTGAACCCGCAACCCTTGGATTATGAGTCCAGTGGTCTACCAACTAAGCTATTCCGGCCCCACACTGCAATATCAATCTGCCCATAACATAAATCATTTTACATCAGTTGGTCCAGTACACTGAAAAGGATGAGGAAAGAAGAAAACATTTTTAATAAAAAAAAAAAAGAGGTTTGATCTACATGTTTGATTGTTATTCTAAATTTGGAATAGACACTGATTTTCTTGAATTATTTGAAACAAATTACAATTATTAATAACAGTCACATATTAGGACAGCAATAAACTGCAAAAAGACCTTCTGGACTTTACATGTCCCCTCAGTTTAAAACCACTGCTTACACGAACGTGCTCATTAATGATTACTGACCATATTCCTAAAAAGCATGTAATAAATTGCATCACTGTCCTGAAAATATTTTACAATAAACACATTCTGTGTATTTTTGCACTCTAAAGCAAATTCCAAATTTGTGTAACTTTTTTTGCTTGGGTTTTTAATGCAGTCGTTGTACATTATTTTCATTGTGTGTCAAATTAAAAACCAAAATCATTAACAGAAAGCCAGCTAATACAACGCCTTGGCACTTTGAGTCCTTATGGACTCAATGTCAGGGAATAAACTTGTTTATCTCAAGCTGCAAACCCCCCCCCCCCCCCCCCCCCCCCTGCAATGTTGTTGTACCCATTTTACCTTACCCCTTGCTCTGTACCACCCCCCAGATGGTCCCCTCCCTGCCCCACTTACCCCCCCCCCCCCCCCCCCCCACCGCCCCCCCCCCCCCCCCCTGCAAGGTTGTATATACCAATGTTTTTCCTTAAACCACCCGGACCCCACCCCCACCACCCACCCCACCACACCCACCACCCCCCTGAAACATATTTTACCAATAAACACCTCCGAACCCCCCCCCCCCCCCCCCCCCTCCCTCTTTGCCCCACCCCTTTTCCTCTCAAATTTCCCCCCCCCCCCCCCCCTTGGTTTTTAATGCAGTCCTTACCCCCCCCCCCCCCGATTACTTTGTGACCATTAAAACCCCCCCCCACCCCCACCCCCCACCCCCCACCTCCACCACCCCCTCCCTCCCACCACCCAGATGGTCCTTCCCTCCCACCTTTCCCCACCCCCTCTTTGCCCCACCCCCTTTTGTTGACCATATTAACACAGTTCACCCCCACCCCCCCCCCCCCCCCCACCCCCCCACCTTTTTGGCTGAACTGTGGTCACAAGAAAACTGCCAGCTTCCCCTACAACCTCAACACTTCACTTCGTTACCAAGTGCTTACAGCACGAAACGTTGAAGGATTCCCTGAAAGGTACCTTTTTTCTTTACCTTTATTTTTTCATATTAACAGAGCATATTCTTCTTTCATATGATGGCCACCCTTGTGCTCACTCCCATCATCATGCTGACAGTTTGACTTAAACTGCGGACAGTTCTGGTGGGAAGGTGGGTGTTGGGTACAGTGCTGCTTGAATGATCCACCATCACTTAGTGGGATTGGGGTGGAAGATGAAGGTGGGCAGCTGTTGGTGGACTGGGAGAGACAGGACTCAGGAAACAGCAAGTGTTTCCAAGTAGGGCTTTGGGCACCTGACGTTCAAGTCATGGAGCTGATGCCTTCTAGCAAGAGTGATGAGATTCCCACATGTGGATGAGCATTGAGATTACAAATTGAAATGAGAATCTGGGTTACCACAGCCACAATTTTAGGCAAACTGGGGATTGTTAGCCCCATTTTTTCGACAATCACTTACTTGACTGCTTTCAAACATGTTTTCACACATTCTGGCATCTTTCCGTCAGCTATCAATGTACAATTCGTAAACACCCTATCTTCAATCTTCAAATCAAATGCCACATCGTCTCCATAGACCTTAAGTGACTCGGGTGTGCGCATGTAAAAAAAAAAAAAAAAAGTCCTACTTCCTTATTTGAAAGACAGCATTCATACCACACCCCTCCCCCCCCTAACTTACCTACCAGCTAGCCTAAAAAAAAAAAAAAAAAAAAAAAAACCCTAAGTGTGGAGCTGCAGGAAGGCTACCCACGTTCACCTTTTGAAGAGGGGTTACCCTGCTCCCTATCCTGCCCCAGAACAAGCATTAGGCTAGTCCAGGCCCACCAACCATTCACACACACTTCCACACGACACACATACAATGGCTGCATCTTAAAAGTAGAGTTTGTTGAGCTCCCTCCTGAAATGTCCAGAGAGGGGGCCTCGGCTGCAGCTGCCGGTAGAGAATTCCAAAATATGTATCATATCATACCATACTGCTACAGACTGGATTAGGCTAAAACACTAGTTGGCGTGTTTAACCTAATGTTGGCTTTTGAGACGAGAGAAAGCTCACATTAAATTGGAAGTTGTCCAACGGGGTATTTAACATGGGGACCCAAACTCCAGGATGTAAACACACATGCACATTGGAAAAACGGGAAGTGAGCTAGATACTATGCTGCAATAAATGTTAATTTCCGTATATGTCAAATTGTTGTAGTAGTAATTCATAAAAGGACCATGACGAAAGAAAATCAATGACCACGTGCAACAAAAACATTAGAAGTATGTTTTACCTTGAAATGAAATGGGTTTAGCTAACAGTACTTGACTGTAGAACCAAACGCCATATTGTTTATGAGTAACCAGCAGCTTTTGGTGACGTGCACAAGTCGTGGTGTTTTTAAAAGGGAAACAACTTGCCAGCCACACGAGTTTATTTTCAAGACTAAGTGATATGCTGAGGCGGGAAATGAAGCAAAATTTAGGGGGGAGGGGGGTTAGTTACCGCTGAGGACATAGACACACAAAGTACAGGACAAAATACAATGCATTTCGACCTCTTGGGTCTTCTTCAGGCTAAAAACAAATAACATTTAGGACAGTGAAAACAAAGAACGAGAAACCACTTATCGTCTCATATTCGGCGCAAGATCAAAAGATTAATGGTCTATGCCTAGGTCCGCAAATGCTGATTTGATGCAGCCACTATTTCTGTGACACCCCATCTTCTGTATCAACAACGTTCTGGCAATATCCGTTTAAAAGCGCAGGAATACAAGTTGTCCACAGGTTGTACTCATTTCTACCCTCCAGTTGATCATGACCGCAAATCTAACGGATTTATTTTAAGTGATTTGAGTAATATAAAAAAAAAAGTTAAGCAGATCTCGTGCTGGACGCTTAAATTCAGTATAGAAGCAACTGGTTCAGCATTCCATGATGGAAGATGGGAAGTTACCTTTGACAGTGCGGTAGGTGCAACGTAAAACATCCAGGGCTGCTACACCAATACCATAGTGTTGTGGTATTAGTCTGGCACTGTGGCAGGAAGATGGAACTTAGCTTGACTGGCGTCCCATCCTTTTGGAGATTTGTGAACGGATGTCCAGGACTTCTTGAGATCTCAGGTGAGATATCCTGAGATGAAGATGATGATGCCATAAGAGTTCCATTATGGTCAGAAACTATGTGACTGGTCTGTACTGTACACTTCTTTGATATTTCCTGCCACCACCAGGCCCCAAAGTTCAGACACCTGCACTGCTGAATAGGAAATCTGAGCAACACCCTCAGAGATGCATCCATTGCATTGATGAAATTCAGCTTTGTACTTTCAGTCTCCCAGTTTCAATCCACAGCACATACAAGTCTGGATAGGAGCCAGCATCACACACCACCACCACCACCCTCCTCAAAACATTAATAAATTCCTTGCCATGAATCAACCCTACAAATTCCCAGCCTTCAAGTGCTTGGTACTAACCACTGCACCAAAGCAGTTGCAAGAGTGAATTTCTTCAGAGGATTGCATCTCTGTACAATAATTGTGTGTTGTCAGAATATTCCCTTCTGTCTTCAAATTATCAGAGAAAATAGCAGATAAAGGGGATGGAACTGTGAGAGTGCATTTCTGAGCCCATTTCTACACAATGTTTTTTCAGTGTCCCTCCCTCCCCCCCCCTCCCCCCCCCCCCCCCCCCCCCCCCCCCCCCCCCCCCTTTGCACCCCCTGCCCACCACCACCCTTCCAATCTGTTTAACAGAACAGCTAGAGGGGGTCAGGGGATGGGGACAGCAGCAAAGGGTTTGGACAACATTTATAAATTAATATAGCTGAGGTCTGAATAACCCCTGATGAAGGATAGTGGTATAATGAAACAGGAGGTAGAAAGGCGAGTGGCATTAAGAGAGTTCAAGTCATGAAAGAGAGGAAAGAGACAGTCAGAGAGTTAATCTGTGCTTGGCTACTATACTTGCTATGTCAAATTGGTACTAATTAGCAGTAACAAAAGCAGTATTTACTCTTCCCTGAATCTGATGGGTACCAGTTCCAGTCATTCCCTCTCTCTTGGCCCAGGATAATGACACTTATACATTATGACAGTGTGAGATCAGGACAGAACTGCTGTTTGCAAGTTGTCACAGAGATTCCTTCCTGATTCATTCCTACTGCCAAGGCAACGCAAACTCTCAGTATGAGCTCAGTCCACCATGATGCCAAAAGAGAGGAACAAACCATGTTCAAAAATCCTTTACAGTCAGCTCACTTTTCCTGTCTGCTTTGTTCCAGCTGCTCTAAAGATTGGTTGATTTTGGGTTGGTGGGACTCATTTAATGCCATTTCATCCTGAGGAAGTTTTGTACAATTGGCTTTTATATGCAACATCGCAATTTTTTTCAGAGTATCCAGTGTTGCTCTATATCTGAGATACAATGTCAACAGATTTTTTGTGAGTTTTGTGGTTGGTGATCTATGGCAACTTAAAGCTGAATGTTCTCGACTCTCCCCCTACCACCTTAGGGGTATGTGTGTGTGTGTGTGTGTGTGTGTGTGTGTGTGTACACGTAACAACTTTGAATTGACATTAAATGAAAGACTGTCATGATTGCTAGAAAAAGTCAAACAACCCACCACCCAGGATTGTTTTCTTCACTGACTGCAGATCTCTGCTGCAGGACTTCAGAGCAACAGAAGCGAACAGCAGCTGAAAAACATATAAAAGAAGAAGCCCTCCATTATCTTTCAAGACAATCCACCATTGTATTCCAGTGGATTCCCATCCTACTATGGGATCACTGGAATGAGAAAGCTGTTGCTCTGTCCAAAGCAGGCAGCAATATGGAGCAGTTCCGCCACCCAGTGATTTACAGAAAGGCCAAAATGATCATCCACAACCAATACAGAAAACCAGTGGAAGAGAAAGTGGTTGCAGACAGTGATGTCGATCCATCAGCTCCAGAGATACCAGCAAACACTCCTCTTCAGATTGAGAACTGGCCATTGCTGATAGTTGAGTCACCCCAGCTGAATTAAGATTGCCCACACAGACGAATGTCAGTGCAGCACTGTATCTCAGATCCCAGAAACACATCCTCCAACACTGTCCAGCCCATGATGTTCTATGGCATCAAATCTGACCAGAGGGGGCAGCCATGCAGAGCAGCAAATGCAGATTTGGGGCAGCCATCAAGACATTGAGAAGACTGTGTGATTCATTGTGGCGACAGGATTGAAGATCTGATGCAATCAATTAGAAGCAGCTGCAGAAGAAGGAGTCATGATTGCATGTCTGGCTGTTAGATTATCTGGTCATGTAGGCAGCCATACTTAATTCAACATGAAGAGGATAACCTCAATTTAACATACTAGCTCTGTGATCCATTGTCCTTAAAAACAAATCAAACAAAGTGAAATCTTGAGAAAATGCCTCCAAGATACTTAACAACCTGACTCTTGGGGTTTCAGAGACTACTAGAAGTTGTATCTGGGAACAGCTGGCTACAAAGACGAAATGAAAATGGTCTAGTTTCCCCATCCCATTTCCCCTGCTATCTCAGTGATATTATTCCCACATCATGCACTGTCATTTCCCAGATATTACACATGAAAGCAAGTCTTCTGTCTGTTGTCAATTCCACATTATCAAGCCATCCGTTAGACAACATCCTGCACCATGATTCCATCTCTTTGGGTCTCCTCAGTGCATGTCACCCTTAGTTCAGTTTTAGTCTACTTTTATCTTGGCAGCCCAGCCAACTGCACCGAATCTTTTTAGAGGCCCTAACCAACCTGGGAAAAAAAAAGGTCTGAAAAATGAAAAAAAACTGAAGACAATGCCTACATATTTGCATCAATTAACAGAATGAGAACTATTGACCTTCCGAAAGCTGATATAACTAAGCCGTGCTGAGTTGCTGGCTACCTGCTTAATTAGTTTCCAATAGTAAAAAAAAAAAACAAATAAATAAATTGAAAAAGGAAAGTTAAAAGAAAGGAAAAAGACCACAGCAGAATGAACAGCTAGTGTTTCCTCTGGACAATTGTACAGTCTTATTGCCAGGTTGCCAGATTATGACAAAAGCTGGCCACAGAAAAAAAAGGAGTATCTTGAAGAGACAGGAAAAACTGGCCACATGGGCAGAAAAAAAACACTAAATCAAACACACACCTGCACACACAAGCCAAAGGCAAAGGCAAAGAGAGTGAAATAGAGGAAATTAGGAAATTACAAACACTTAACTTCCAGACAGCAGAGATACAATTTGCACTGAGAGAACACCAATGTATGGCATCCCATGAAGGTGCCTGCTCCACCTCCACACACACACACACACACACACACAAAAAAAAAGACATAGAGTCTTTGATTTCAAACTATGTTTTAATGAAGTAAAAATATGTACCACAAGCTGTTTTAATACACTATGTACAAGAAACTAACATACATGACTTTCAAAACTATCACTTCAAATATCAATCAGTATTAGTGATGCAATCATCAAACAGACCTACTAATGTTTATCCGCATCATGTAAAATCATTCTTTAAAATTCACATGATTTCATATCAAGCTGTTACAGTCGCTTCCAAATCAAATAACTTCTGTTTCACCTACAGTAGCAAACATGCTGGAGAGAAGAAAAAAAAAAGGTAAAAAATCCATTCTTGATGTCAGTCACAGCTGTACATGGTTTAGAGTCTGATCAACTATTCTCCCACCTGGATGTCTCTGGCAACTCTGGCCTTATACTCTTCTCTTTTTGTGTATACCTTTTCTATTTTCATTAGAAGAGGCAATTAACCCTCTGTACCCACTGTAACGTCCATCTCTACCTCTCCTTTATGTACACAGTGGTAGCAGCTATTCAGTTTTTCATTCATACTTTGGTGACTACAAACTAAATTCCATAATGTCTTACACGATCTTCCAATGACTTAAATTTAGAGGAATACCACATGTTTTCCTTCTCACTCCTTCAAAATAAGAGCACAATAAACAAGGAGATACAGATTTCATGTTTCTCTGAAAACGTGTTTCTTCCTCTACTGTCAATCTCTTCTTCTTGTAAACCTTAACACACCATGATTTATTGTCACTTTTATTTCTGATGGCACAATGCAGCCATATCAAGACCTATCAAATCCCTGTAATTCACTCTCAAAGCTGTCACTACCATCAAAAACAGATGTCAGTATCATCACTTTTCACATGTTACTTTTGACAAAATCATGACTGCAAATTCACTGCAGAAAAACATTGACTAAGAACACATTCAGGACCTCAAGTTCCTGATATGATCTGGTATCACATTTCTCAGATGATGTGTAATACCTGAGTTCATTTTACTGCAGGTTATAGCGCAGACCCAATGAAACTTTTCTTCCTTCTTCATCCAGTATGTCAGCTCTCTGAAGAAGAAGGAAAGAAAAAAAAAAAGGCCAAAAATATAACTACCACGAAAGCAAGGAGGTGGGGGTGCAACAAAAAAAATACACAAACCCAATACAAGCACAGTATCTTCAAAATGGTGCTGGTGTTGTACCACAAGAAATGCTTACACTTGATTCGTGAGAAAAATGTCCTGTCACTGCACTTCCACTTTCGACAGTTCCTAAATCACTGATGGCAAAGTTGTCAATAGTTAAAAAATCACTGATGGCAAAGTTTGTCAATAGTTAACTGATACTTCTCTTCCGTCATTTTCTTTCTCTATCTCTCTATGGGCTGACTGTTTCCCCCGAAAATGGATAAGGGCAGCAACCCCACTCAACAGAAGAAAACTGGCATTACCATTCATCAAACAAGGAACATCAGTGTCTGCAAAATGGAGTATCTCAACCTGTTTACTGCCCTGTTTCTCTCGCTTTCAGATCAACAATAGTTACAACATTATATAAACAGTTTGACTTTATAATCTTTTTAAAAAAAAAAAAAAAAAATGAAAGAAAAAGACTGATCAGTAAACATTGCAGGAAGACCAAGAACATGTCCTCCACTTTGTAGTGTGAAAAAAAAAAGAAAAACTGTGACAAGTTTATCAGTTTTACACCCGTTCATTCTCATACATGGTCCATCAAACTACATCACATAACAGAGAACAGTCACAGACCTCCATAATTCCAGACAACATGACATTGCTTTTATCAATACACACACATATGCCATTTTACTTATGGCTGCTTCAAGGATGAAAATGGGAATGAAGGTTGCAATATGCAAAATATCTTTTTTACAATATGAAGTAGCCGTGACAAAATCTGCATCAGCTTTTTAATGGCAAAAGTTATGGAGAAGAACATGCGACAAAAAGCTAGGAAGTATCTGTAACATCTTAGTCAAGCTGGCTAAAGAACGTTTTCACCACACTCGTATTCATCATATGATACATTTTGGAAAAGGGAAACAAATGGATGCCTGAAAACATGATCTTCATATATATATAAATATATGTATATATATATATATATATATGTGTGTGTGTGTGTGTGTAAAAACTTTCTAGTTTGGGGGTTCATTTTCCACATAATGACAAAATGCCCAATTACACTTAAACACAGGTTCGTATCAGGAAACCACAGTGCTGATGAAGGCCACAAAACTTTTTGACAAAAACCAACTGCGCAGTGTTGTCAACAAGAATGTCGCACAAATTTTTTTTTTTCAACTGCATAAAATCACCTATCACAGTCACCCTTTCTAACAAGTTTGGTAATCACCTGCACACAGTGCTTTTTCAGGACTTGTATACAGACCAAGCTTTCAAACTGAAGGAGGCTATTCTCTTTAATTACTTGATGCTGTGAATTAAACAGTTATATACATATGAAAGAAAAGTAGTTAAAAAAAAAAAAAAAATTTGCAACATACTCACTGATAGCAAACCCTGTTAGCATATTTGCAAGCATGATAGATGTAAAAAGCAGATAACGACATATGAAAAACATGATAATTTCCAAAGAAGCATCAGATTTCCTCTTGTTTGAGAGTGTGTATACAAACCAACATGAATGCTGGGGAAAAAAACATGGATAGTAGCTGCAGAGCTCATAATACTGTAATCGAAATTTGAAGCCTACTTCATTGTTACCTAACTCTCATCTATGGCGTGAATTGCTCCGTCAAAAAAAAAAAAAAAAAAAAAAAAAAATTAAACTTCACAAAACGCAAAAATTCTTCTGTTTATCCCAAAGATAACAAGTACGTAAAAAACAACCAAACAAAGAAGATGCAAATGAAACCAGTGCCAGCATTTTCGTATTATCTTGAACACAGAACATGATGAAATCACCAGATGATAAAAAGGACATGCGGAAAACAGAAAAGGAACAGAGCACTTTAATTTATCAAGCAGCAGCAACAATCAACAACAAAAGCTACTGTCTTATGTCATGCATCCATCTTTAGGGTTGGTTTTGTGACACTCTGAAGCTCTGCATATTCTAAGAATCAAACCACCCCACCACACCTATCAGCATAAAAACTGATGGTACTGGAGGGTAAGGATGGGGTAGTGTGAAAATAATCCCCATTCCACTCGTATTTTTTCCCCACAGTACAGCTCTTCTGCACAGAATTAATCACAAAAATACACTTAGACAGGGCTTTCTACTCCCCTTTGATTCAACCATCAGAGTTCACAAGTGTTTCCGATTACTTCTTCAATCAATTATCAATAATTTTTCTTCCACCACCTGTTTTTTTTTTTTTTCTTTACTTTTTTTTTTCTTTAGTAAAAACTGTTGATCAGCAGCAGGCAAGTATGATCAATCACAAATGCAGAAATTTACTAAAAGACCAAGTGCTGGCATGTTGCTCACACAGCATTGCAGTGCATACTAATGTACTTTTCACAGCCTCATAGTACACATCACACAACATATTTTAAGTAGTTTAACATGTTCGCAGCCTACAGCAATTCATTTCACAGCACATCACAGGATTAATTGATCAATATCACAACTAAATGCTCTGCTACACAAGCAACTTCAATCTCACTGTTCAGAAGAACTTTCAGGACCTGACAACAAATGAAGACCCTGCATCACTGCAGCACGATGTTAGAAAAAAAAAAAGATTGATGGCGTCTTCTTTTGACCTGTCCATTGCAATCACATTTTAGGTAACACTACAACTGCCATGAAGCGGGAAAAAAAAGTTAAAAAAAAAAAAAAAAAAAAAGTAACCCTGCCTCTGCATAACTGCCGTACCTTGTGAAATGTTCATGACCCACAAGAAATCTATTCATCTCTCAAAAAACTTCTGCTGCACTTCTTCCCACATTCTCTGATGATTTCACAATCGCAGAGTGAGCTGTATTCTCAGATTATCATGTAGTATGTTTCAAGAACACTGCACTGACCCCTTGAGATACTACTGTCCACCTGTCCATCACCTCCATCCCCCCTCCCGCCCCATCCCTCCCCCCTTCCCAACTATATGACTCGAACAGCAGAAGTGACACTGTCATTTTCCTTTGTGGTCACTTCATGAACTAAAAGAGAAATTACAATTTGCGCACAAATTCATTTGTTTCTATGGAAAAAATGTATCTCGCTGAACTGTCATTTTTTTTCCCTTTTTTGGGGGGTGGTGAGGGGGTCAGCAGGAGAGGGGTATGATTTTTTGGGGGGAGGTGGAAGGGCTGTGGTTAGTGGCTAGCTTCAGTGTTAGTACATCCCAGCTGACCAAACAGGATCCTGTCAGGGCCAGTACCACAGAGAAGAAAAAATCCTGTCCTATGAAGCATCACACTGGACACAACCACCAAATGTTTAAACCAATCATAACAGCTGAGCTACTGTTTTCCTTGAAGTGGATAAGTTTGGCAATCCTATGGGCAACAGCTGTTCCACTTGCCCCTAAATACAAAAAAAAAAAAAAAAAAAAAAAATACTTTACACATGCCATGTCCAATTAAAAAAAAAAAATTGTTTCAACAAAGACTGACGGTATTAAGCTCTTGGCTGCCCTTATACATAACATACATGAAACAGCTTTAATACTCTCATATGCCTCGGTACATATACCACACCTGCCAGTCTGGTCATCAGAATTTCTCGAGAAACTAATGGTAGGAGTGATCTGGCACTCTTCAGTCAACTGGCTGTGCCATTTGCATCAATTATTCACCACCAATGAGAACCCACCTGCAGTGCGAGGGGACTCTGTTGGTAGTCAAGTCCCCTGCCCTTCCCTCGTCAGCCATGACAAAACACTGACTGTAACCAGAGGTTGTCTGATGAAAGATCTTTGTAACTCTCACACACGTGACGTGGGCATTTCTAATGGTTTTGCCAAGTTTACTGACAGTAAACTGACACAGTCTGTGGGCGTTCATTTGAACTGGTGTGAGGGGAGAAGGGTGGTCACACATATGAGTGGTCACACCACAAGCAGGGGGCATGGCGCAACCATTTGTGTAAACTCAGTGGGTATATGGAAGGTAAAATACTTGAATCCTGTTGATCATTGTCTCAATTCTGCCTAAAAAGTATATGGAGTGGTTGGTTTTTACGTTGTCTGTGAGCTGTTTACACAGCAGATGGGTCAAACAGAAATTCAGCCTTTCCTCCATACATAGGAATATCAAAGGGCAACACCTACAAGTTTGATTTAAAAAAAAAAAAAAAAAAAAAAAAAAAAACTAACCTCTTCCTTCTTTTGTTCAGGGAGAGGGAGTGAGAGAAAAAAGAATAATTTTACTCAGCATCTTAAAATCTCTACCACAAAATTAATATTTCCAATTCTAGTTCCACTCTTTCTATTACCATCTCCCTATGTTCTCTCCCACAACATAAAATCCACTCTGTTAACTGCTATTTTGTTACGGAAGTTGTTCATCTCTTTTCCATTTCTATATCAACTGTCAACTTTGAGTAAAGAAAAACAAAATCCAGATATAGTCACTCATTTCAAAGCCATTCCTATCGAAATATATCATCTACACAAAAAAAAAAAAAAAAAAAAAAAAAAAAAAGAGCTCTAGAGATGACATCTATTCTATGCATGTGCCATATACAATAATTTGCATATAATCCAATTTAAAAGGTGATGTCTTTTTTTTTTCCCTTCACAGAAGCTTACGTAACAACTAAATTCTTCCAGGTGTCCTTAGACGACCATTCACAGAAATGCGCAAATCTGATGTCCAATAAATGTATTGGGAAGTAAGTGCAACCATCAATAGAAAAGCATATAAAGGGACAGCATTTTTATTATTTAAATACGTTTTCTTTTTCAGTTTCTCTAGAAAACAGGAAGAAGGAGCATTGCACCAAAAAGTCATGTCTGACAAAATATGAGACGGGAGAACCACAGGTGGAAAAGACATTTTTTGAACAAGAAGTGAGGATGACAAATGTATGAAATAACACATTCCAAAATTAAGTTCCACCTCCAACCTTCAATAAACAGAGGGGTGGGGGGGGAGGGGGGAGGGGACAAACATTTCACGTAGATATGTAACACAATCCAGTCAGTTTCTTCATTCCCAGAAATCACAAACACAAAAACAATCTTCAACAGTCATGGATGTGTGTGAAAACTATGTCTCTTACCACAGTTTTGCCCCCACCTCCGCCACCCCCTTCCCCCTACCTTCCTGTTCCCATCCGCTCCCAACACTGCAAAGTTTCCAAAGCAACTGGCATTGACGTCACATTCAGGACAAAATGAATTCCCTTCACCTTATTTCTTCTCCTTTTTTTATAGTCTTCATTTTCCAATTTTAGTGACAATGAAGCCCTTTCCAGTTCACATCATCAACACCCAGGTGTTCTTTTTCAGTATTTTGTTGCTTTTGCTCAGCACTATCAGCAACATACATAAGTCTTACCCTGACATCTAGCCAAATCTAACTCTCTCAGACTTTTCAGCGACTGGAAAGCTCATATGTTTAATACAATTTCCTGTTTTCCCTGACCTGAACAAGTTTCCCTCTGTGTGTGAGAGTGTGTGTGTGTGAGAAAGAAAGAGAGAGAGAGAGAGAGAATTTGTGCATTTATTCACAGAGCAACTCAACATGTGTCCAGGCTTGCTAGTATCCATACGCATTCACCAGTTCATCAGAAGAGCAGCAATTGCTCAAGCAAGTCACAGCTACGCCAAACTTGTACAGCCAACATTTGAGCAAGATGAAACTTGAGGAACCAGCAATACAAAAAAAACACTTGCTGCAAAAGAATCTAGAGGCATGCAAAATCTTACAGCACAAGTACCAAGTAACTATGGATGGGGTGATTACTGCTAGCAGCAGCAAACTTGACCCTTTCTTTTTCTCTTACATATATTTTTCACTCTCTCTATGTACAACTTTCTTCTGTTGACAACAGAATATGTTGCGTTTTTTTTTTTTTTTTTCAAAGTTTATGTACAAAGAATAAAATCAGCACAATTTACAAATAATCCAGACATGAAAAGTTCAGCATGATCATTTCCCTGAAATCAGTAGCTACCATCCCTATTTCTCTTAAAGACTGTATCAAGATCAATAACTTCTCACACACTCTGATGTCTAATTTGTCAGAATTATTTGCCCTGGGTAGACAGACAACAGTGCATTTCCTTTGTCTAAAACAGCTTTCACAGCTCAAAGGGGAAACTATATGGACAGAATGGCACAGTACTGTACACAATTTGTTAAAAAAAAAGCGCACTTACACATTCACGGCAACCCATGAATTATTTCTTTATCACCAAATAATAAAACATCTAGAGCATCGCAAGCGAAAGAAAGAAACATAGCTACCTTTACTTTGTCACGTTTTTTTTTTCTTCGAAAGGCATTTGCTTGCTGTCATATTTCTAAACTGCATTCACACAAAGCTTCTTTCTGCTGCACAGCCAGCTGCGCAGTCCAAATGTCCATACAAGTTTCCCTGTGAGTCACCAACTATGGTGAAACACAGTTGTATGCAGCCCAGCCCATACAGCACAGGTGTACACAGTCCAACCAATACAATCAATGCTAAGACCATCTGAGATGCACTGGATGGCAATGGACTATCTGAGCGCAGTAAAAAAAAAAAAAAGCAGCCAATGTCTGCTGCAGTGAATGCTAAACTCACTGTCATCATGTTCAGTGCATGATTTTCAGCATCACAATTGTTTAAAATAACCCCTCCCCTGCTCTTTCTGTCTATTCCCCTCCTTCGGTCTCTCTCTGTGCTCCTGCATATGTTTTCTGCTCTGTACTCATTTCTCAGCTAACTTACAGAATGTATGTGCATCTATATTGAAAGACGTTACACTGCCTCTGTGACAAAACATTACTGCTTATGACCTTTTGTGTTCCCGCTTGAACACAACCAACAGCAGAATTTTCAACACTTTTTGCACGTTTTAAAGATTACTACACTTTAAGTTCTAAAAGGCCTGGGAACACAATAAACAGATTGTCCTTGTTCATTTACTTTCTTTTCTGTGACAAACTATGATGGAAGCACAGGCTGAATGGTTAGAGGGATGAATTTAAATATCAAAAAGTTGTAAGATAGCAGCATCTGGAGCCTTGAAGCTTTAGAATTTAGTTTTCTTTCAAGCTGGAACCTGCAAACCTGCTTTTGATTTCACCCTCTCAGGATGTTTAGGGATACTGGAGAAGAACAATATGCACACGCATGAAAGATTCCATTATCAGCATCTGCTTTTAGTGGGTTAAAATGAACTTAACCAGCATGTAACATCCCTTGCAACTGGACTATGATAGTGGCGATTTTCAAAAATTTTTCCATCTGAACTTTTTCTTCTCTTGATCAGCATACAGTAACATCAAACAGAGCTGGATTTAAACATTACAGCATATATGCAATCATGTTTCTAACAAATGGAATACAAAATTTTACTGATTCATCAACACAGATTTTCAATAGCTTCAAGCCTTTCTTCCCTGTTGGATTTGTGCTGGAATTTCTTTGACCAAAGGTAGCTACATGCTGCACCATTCACTTCATCATTTTTTTACACGCCCCAATTGTGTTCATCAACAGGCCATAACTGCCATTCAGATTGTCCATTTTGTCCAACCATTCTTTCCTCCATTTGTTTTTTTTCAGTTATTGTTGAAGACCTTACTGTTTTTTCAGTTATTGTTGAAGACCTTTTTTCATCCTTAATCATGAATTGTGCCTTCACGCTGAATATAAAGTCCACAACAGGACAAAGACACTTGAAGAGTGACGGTGAGTTAAATTGATCAGATTCAAGATGGTAGCTTCAATTCTTGGAAATGCAATGTGAAGTATGGATCTGACCAGCACTTTTAAGTCCTCCTCCCGCCCACCACCCCCTGTCCCCCACCCCCACCAGTAATTTCCTTGTGGAATCATTACAACAACAAAAAAGGCCAGTCCACACACCCCCACCCTCCCTTCTATATGGATTTCCGCCTCAATGCGGAAGAATAATATCCTCACTATGGGTCTCAGCGGCAAGATAAAAAAAAGAAATCAGAAAAAAATTCACTTACAGTTAGCGTCACGCAATAGAAAATTGTGTTCTCAATACAGAGAAAGGTGAAATTAAAAACAGAATATTATTTGCTGAAATCTGTCCTGTGATACTAACAAACATCATACGAGTGTAAATGTTAATATGGTCTGAACAATGTTCCTTTTGTTTTGTTCTTGCTGTTTACACTCTGAACAATGTTGTATAGAGAACCCTAATGCAACGGTTCACCTGACTTCACCCTATCCTGTCAGAGCGTAAATTCTATCTTTATAACGACACTGTAACAATTGTAGAGGACTCCTTATCACCCAAGCCTGAATAATCAGTCAGTTTTAGGCATATTCAGCTATTTCTCCTCTCCTTGGTTCAAAGTACATGCTCTCATATTACAGTTCAATGTCTTTAAACACTACATCACTAAAATGGGCACACAGCACATCATAACTATGTAAGCAGTCATAAAAGAAAACCCCATTTTGAAATTTAAAGTAAGGAAGAAAACTTGTCATTTCCCTTACAAAATTAAAATAATGATTAAAACAACAGAAAAATAAAATGCACAGAAAAAATCCACACTCAATTTCCTCAACATCCCATGTAAAAAAAAAAAAAAAAAAAAAAAAAAAAAAATCCACAAAGCTTGTAATGATGCATTAGTTACAAAACCTAGCTTCCTCTCCCTTGTCCTTCCTCAGATGCAACACACAGTGTGAGGAACTTCTGGCCTTGAAAACATGATCTGTCATGATGTCCATGAGTGTTCCTGTGGAGGAGCGCTACTGCTGCAGCAGAGGAAACCACCCTCTTGGAAAAACAATGCTTTGTCATCTGATCACTGAACAGCTTTCCCAGGCAGGCGGAAGTGGCTTATGGACATCAGGCGCCTGGGGGAAAACAGCAAGGCCGTGGAGAGGTGGGGACAGGATCCGAAGGCAGAGGGAGGGGGGCAAGGAGTCGGCCAGGAAAGGAGGCAGGCAAACTGACAGACAGGACTAGGATGGAAGAGCTGGGGCAGAAAACTATGGGGACTTCAGAGGCCTTCAGTGTTGTTGCTGCTGCATCATCATGCTAGGGTCAGGCATGGGAACAAAGTTGACCACCCTCCTCGAACACCAGTTCTGTGAACAAAAGGCATCTCAAGAATTCACATCATGGATCCTTCTCATGAACAAATTTGACAATGAAAGACACCTTTTTTTTTCAAACCATCACTCAACCCCCTATCCTCCTCCATCCTCCTTCCCCAAGAATCATTTCATTTGCACAATAATCAATGTCTGATTTTTTCACAATCATGTTAAAGAACCTGAAATTTTCAGAACCAGAACAAACATGGGGAGTTTGTATTACACTCCCTGTTTGGCTAGTATACTTACCATGTCAGACCATAGCATTCTACAGCAGTTAGTCAGCTCTGCCAGGCTGAATTTTTTGTGGCTAATGCAGTAAGAGACAGTCATAGGATGCCCCCCTACTTCCACCACGACGAAGAAAGCCGGTGGCCACTTCCTGTTCCTCATTCAGCGAGCCCTGCGCGCAAGGTAACCCCGAGAACCTTGGCACTAGAGGGGAAGGTTGGGCAGGCATTAGAGTCTGACATGGTAAGTATACTAGCCAAACAGGGAGTATAATACAAACTCCCCATTTTGGCGTCATATACTTTACCATGTCAGACCATAGCAGAATTTAAAGAAATCGGGAGGGACGAGTGCCCTAGTGGTTCTTGGGGTTAACCGAAATAGCTGCATAGCTGCCACAAAGGAGATCCCTGTAGAACCATCAGCCCTGGACATGCGGATATCCCTTAATTAAAAGTTTAGAAAGGGATTTTCCAACGCCAGTAGGCTGCCTCCAGAGATGGCGCAGGTGGACAGAGTGCAGGAACGCTGCGGAAGTGGCCAGCTCTCTGACCTCATGGGCCCGGGGAGATAGGACGGGGAGATGCTAGTACGCATGGGCGTTGGCAGATCTCACCACATCTAGGAGAGGCACCTAGAGAAAGTGCCAGCCGAGATGTCTTCCTTATTACTGGGGCAGATAGAAATAAGGAGACATCTGGGGAGGGGTGCCTGGGGCGCGAGGGTTTCCAGTAGTGTCTGAGACACTTAGAAGGGCGCAGGTCCATGTCTCCACCGCTCTTCCCCCCTCCAGGATATTCGCCAGTGAGCGGATGACGAGGGAGGACGAGGAGTGCCTGTTCCTGATTCTTAGCTAAGAAATAGAGAGATGTTTGAGAGACAGAGCCGTCCCTGTGGGAGGCAATGACTCTGGGGTCCCCGCTGAGGGCATGGATCTCGCTTCGCCTTCTGGCCGAAGCCAGGGCGAGGAGAAACGTGATCTTCAGGGAAAGGAGGTCCCATGGGGAATGCGCCTTGGGGACCAGGGCTCACGTAGAGCCACCCCCCTAGAGATCTATCTGAGAAGGAAGTCTTTCTCAGGAGGGTCAGCCGAGTTGGCGAATAGAGGGGCAGATAGCCGACCGGTAGCCACGAATGGAGCTAGCGGAGAGCTTAAGAGAGGAGGATAGGTGAGACAGAAGTTGCCTATCAGGAGATTTGAAGGCGTGATCAAGAGGAACAGAGTTGCCTGATCACAGAAGACCCATATCTCCCATCGGTAATAGTAGGTCCTGCAATGGTGGAGTGAGGGCGACCCGAGCGGGGTTGCCTGGGCAATGTACCACCGATAGTTCAACTGAAGGAGGGGGGGAACATGGGAGAGGGACTTTAAGTCGGAAAATCAGGACCAGGTCGGCCACCATGGGGTATGAGGATGAGCCTGGTCTTCCCAGCCTCGCCTTCCTGATCACCTTGTGGAGGATTGGGGAGGGAGGAAAGGGGTATGATATGAGGCCCGACCAGGGAAGGGATAGATTGTCGATTGCATATGCTTGGGGATCAGGGACGGGAGAGGCATACCCTGGCGAACTATGGTTGAATCGGGTGGCAAAGAGGTCGACCATGGGCCGAACCAATGTTCCCACACCAAGGTCAGGGTTAGCCTGATGAGGGGTCCATGCCGAATGAAGGAGGGACCTGGACCGGCTGAGGGAGTCTGCCAGAATATTGCGGGTCCCCGGTATGTCTCATGCGGAGGGTGATTCCCTGTGCATGAACCGAGCGGAGGACAGCCTCTGTCCGGAGGGAGAGGCTGATGGCAGCAAGCAACCCCCCCCACTCCCTTTGGTGACATAGCAAGCCACCGAAGTGTTGTCCTTGAACAGGAGAACAAGTCGGTGTGAGACCTGGGGTTGGAAGTGGAGGAGGTCAAGCCTGACCGTTACCAATTCCAGGTCGCTGATGTGGAGATGGGCAGTCTGTGCGTCCCACACCCCCGAGGTCTGACTGTTCAAGTGGGTGCCCCTGCCCAAGTTGGAGGAGTCTGGGTAGAGTTTAGGACTGGGTTGGGAGGGAGATGGGAACCCCGGGGTTAGTGAGGAGGAGGGGGTTGAGCCACTCTACGTAGCCCATTGGAACCAAGGCCCAAGGGAAATGGTTTGGTCCCAGCGGTCGGAAGTCCGTGACCAATGACGATGGAACTCCCTTTGGGGTGGCGCTTGGGAAACCCAGCCCAGGTGAAAGAGGGACGAGAGGGACTCCATCATCCCCAGGAGGGAGGTAAGGGTCCTGGCTGGGTTGAGATCGCACTTGATGGGGTTGGTAACAAACCCTAGTGTGGAACAGAGGTGCAGAAGATGATTTGTGGGGGATAGTACTGGGCCGGGAGAGAGCCAGGACGAGCCAGTCATCCAGGTACACCAGGAGGCGAATGTCCTCCTGTCTGGCCAGGGAGGGGCTCTCCTTGACCACCTTCATGGAGAGGATGAAGAGGGAGGGTGCCAGGGAGAGGCGAAAGGGGTGCGCCTTGACTGGAGCACCTGATCCTGCCAGACAAACCATAGGTATTGTCTGTGGGATGGGTGTATAGGGATCTGAACATAAGCGTCCTTCACATCTACAGAGGCCGCCCAATCCTGGTGGTGGATGGAGTCTCTGATCTGAGTCGGAGTTTCCATCCTGAATGTGGTGGCTCAGAGGGACGTCTGAACCGTCGGAGGTCTGGGCAGCACAGATCCAACCGAAACAATACCTGTGGCCGAGACCCGGAGTTTTTTTTTTTTTTTTTTTTTTTTTTTTTGCTGTCCCAACCTCTGCGCCACCTCAGAGGCAGTGCACCCACGCCGCTCATTCCGACCCCCCTGTCCACAGCCACAGCCGGGTCGGCCCCGCCGCAGCGCCGGCACTGGCAATCCACAGGGAGCAGTCAATGTCAAGTCGTCAAGAGACAACCCACCGAGGAGACACTGCACTGCCACCGAGTCACTTCAGTGGTGTTCAGTGGCGCCTGTTCTGATCTAACATACGCAGGACACCACCTACTAAGCCCCCTACTGACGACAATAATTGCTTAGTCGCGGAGCCGGCGTGAGTGAGCTCTCCCTCCGGAGGGCGCCACCACGTCCGTCCAACGACAGCCTCCATGGACTCGCCGATACCGGCGACCCCGACGGAACCAAACCAAGGCCACAGACGTGGAGAGGACATCGAAACTGAGGTCACCATGAGAGCAGGGCATGAAGGCCACAGAATTTGAGACTTTTTTTTTATGCTGATCGATGAGAAAGAGGATGATTATGATGATGCTACGGATTTCCATTTCGGTCTGAGACTACATGACAGGGCTGTACTCTACGCTTCCTTTCATAATATATCCCGGCGTCAACCAGGCCCGAGAGATACAGACACCTGCAGTGTTGGTCAGGAAATTTGAGCAACACTCTCAGAAACGCATCCATTAAGTGGATGAAACTCGACTGTGTGGTCCCAGTCTTCCCAACTGAGTCCGCAGCAACTCAACTCTGGGTAGGAGCCGGTCGGGGCAGAAAAACCCACATGACTTCTAATGGGATTCGAACCCACGACCTCCCAGCCGGGAGTCTGCGCGACGCTAACCACTTCGCCACGGCGGCTGGTCGAGACCCGGAGTTATGGTAAGTAGGGGGGGGGGGGGGGTCCCCCACCAAAGACTGGCCACAAGTCCTCCACCGAAGTGTTGAGGGGAGAGAGGTCGAGGATGGCCTCCCTCCTCCTGAGGGTTTGGGGACCACAAGGAGGGGGGAGTATAACCTCGGGTTGGAAGATCTCCATGATAACCCATGTTTGGAGTTCTCTGACTTCCCGGCAAGCGCCTCCGCTCGTCCCGGGGAGGGTTCGCTGGGGGAGGGGGGTGGGCATGAGAGGGGGGGGGGGGCGTCCATGGACCCCAAGGCATGCGGGGACCCCCCTCCCCCCTCCCTCCATTACCCTCCCCCCCGGGGCCCATGCCTGCTGGCCGAACCGAAAATTCTGCTGGGAGAGTTTCGGCTTCGGCCTATACGAGATATTAGGGCACTTGGGGGAAATGACAGCAGGCGAATAGTCGCTGGGTGGAGATCAGCCTGTGATAGGACAGCACCTCTACAGGGCAGTAGGCAACTGGAGTGGCTCCTGGCCGCGCTGTCCGCCGCAGCCGAAGGTGATGCGACATCTGAAGATAAGGGAAACACATGAGGGGGTCGCCAAACAGCGAGATTCTGTCTCCTGGTGTGTCTCAGAATCTGGTACATCTGAGGACACTGAGACAATGCCGTCCTCCTCCAGCCAGAGCTCTGCCACCAGCTGCAAGAGCATGTCGAAGAAGACATGACCAGCAGTGGTGTGCAGGATCCCCAATCTGGCTATACGGTCCAACTCCGCCAAGTTCTTGATAGAGATTGTGGCGGAGGTAGGCGGGGATAAGCCGGCAGTCTGCCGGGAGAATGGCAATTTCCCTGTCACCGGAGTGTCAGAGAACTGGGAGGAGATGTGGGGCCAGCCAGGAGTCCTGAGGAAGGTGCCTACCGAACCACGTTCGGGGCCAAAAGGAATTCAATCCCTGGTGGAGGGACGGCCTGTGCACCCCTGGCTAGAGTTGCCGGACTCTCCCAAATGGGGGAAGTGTCTGAGGTGCGATGAATCTTGAGCAAGGTCGCTGGGCAACCCAGCGAACCTAGCGAAAAAGGATCTTGTAAGAAGGTGGGAGCTCCCTCACAACAAGTCCTGGGCGCCACCACTCAAGGATGGACACATCACCAGATGAGGGGAAGGACTCGTGTACCTCATCCTCAGACTCTGGGAATCGGGTTCCTGGAGAGGTTGCACAGAACCTTCTGCAGGAGTTAACAGCAGGGGTGTGTGGGGGGGTCCCGCCCTAGCTGGGTTGTGGGGGAATGCGAGGGCGGGTCCCTAGTGGCTCCATAATCAGCGGCAGATTTGGGGGAAAGCCGATCGGACAGCGCCCCAAGAGGGAGAGAGACTGAGGTCGATCCAGCTGAGGAGGCTTGATACCACATACGACCGTGGAGCTGGTCATAAGTAAGCCACTGGTCCCTCTCGGGGACATAGAGCTACCGGTCCCCGAGGAAGACGGTGGGCTGTGGCGGCCCTAGGGCAGTGTTTTTTTCCTTGGGGGCCAGGGTAACCTGAGACACGGGGGGGGGGGGGAGGAGGGTTATTGAGAGAGCGAGGGTCTCTCGTACCTGCCCCGGGGAGTGCACTGCCTCCTGCTGCAACCTCCCCGGTGTGATCCGTGCCGACCCCCTGTGAAACAGGGAGGACGGTGGGTGGCATGGTAACCGAGCCCCCTGCCCACATGGATGCGGATTGGGATGGCTGCGGGTGATGTGTCACACCCCCAAGTTCGGACTGGGTAGGTTACCCATGGTCCTGCTGGTCGATCCTCCCCCCGGAGGAACAGGGACCGCGGACATGCCCTAGTGGGGAGCGGAATAAGTCTGCTCCCTAATGTCCTGTACCCCTAGGGAAAAATGCAACAGTCGATCAGGGTGGGTCGACCTTCAGGGGTCTGGGCGACAGATCCAACCGAGTCAATGCCTGCAGCCAAGACCTGGAGTTATGGTCAGTGGGGGTGGGGGGGTGGGGGTCCCACCAAAGACTGGCCATAACTCCTCCACCAGAGTGTTGACGCTCCTCGTGCCTGAGTGATGGCCGCACTCGAGCCCGGTTGGGGGAGAGCATCATGAGTCCGCGTGTCAATTTCAGGGGGAAAAACTATGGACCTGCGGCTCATCAAGGCGAGTGACAGGTGGTGATTCCAGCCCCGACCCGTCACCCTTGCTGGTCCGCATCTCAGCAAAGTTCCCCGGGGACCGAGGGTCGCGTGATGCAGCATGATAGAGAGAAGTCTCACTGTGCATCGGAAGGGAAGAAGGCAAGCTGGCCGAAGAAGACGGGGGAGAGGAAGAATTTCGATGAGAAGTTTTGACTTGGCTTTGCCCTTTTAGGGGAGCCTTGCCCTTAGATTTTCTGGGCAGTTGAAAGAAACGCCTTTAGTAATGGCGGCCGCTTGCCTTGTAGCCTTCGGACGCAGCGTCCGCCGCCGGTCGGGTAGAGGAGGAATGGTCACGCGTCCCCTCCGCGGAATAGTCTTCTCCTTACTACTCTGGCCGTACGTTCTTCCGTAGCAAGAACGGATTGCTCTGAATTGGAATCGACATGCGGGCTCTCCGGGAATGTGAGCGACCTCTGGAAGGCGAAGTCACTCGACCCATCAGTGTCCTTCACCATGTTGGGCAATGGTGGCAGAGCAAACCCGGAACACACAACCACAAAGAGGAGACAAGTCGGTCGATCGAGAGAATGTTAATTAAACTCAATCGACCGTGTGGAACCGTACTGATATAAATAGCAACGGTAATAGCAGAGCCAGAACAAAGTCGCTCATGTGCCGTGCAGGGGAATCGAGAAATCAACTGAAAACTTGATCTACCTGTACACAGTACTGATACTGAGAAATGCTGAGCCACGCTAGATCGAAATCTCGATCAGCATGTACTAGTACAATAAACTTCGTACACTGATCTCGATCAGAGTGTACTAGTGTGATCAACTTCACACACTAAACCCAGTATGAGTACAATAAACTTTGACCACTAAGCCCAGTACGTTGTACGAGGCTGGTGAGGCGATAAGGGAGAAAGATGGTGGCCGAGGACCGGCGAGTGTTCGATCGTCGAGTTGAAGATACTGGCGTGTGAGCGAAGGAAATAGCAGGCAGAAAATGCAGTGAAAAGCGGGGATAAAATGTGTTACTGAAGGGGCAATGGCAAAACAGAGACAGTGCCAATGTAAATTGCACTGACAAGAGAAAATCGCGAGGGCAACACAATAATTGCACAAAGTCACGAGAAGCAACACGATGATCGCACAAAGTCACGACGATCATGAAAGAAAGAAAATTATTGAAATCCTAGCCCACCAAGTGCCTCACACGGCAAGTGTACTTATGGTTTAGCGCAAGCCACAATTGAACAAGTAAAGAAGCAAAACACAAGCAATCTTTACACAAAGGCAGCAGTATAGGCGAGACAGAGCACAAGACTATATCTTGCTTGGGCGACAGGCCGAAGATGAATGAGGAACAGGAAGCGGCCACCGGCTTTCTTCCTATGGCGGAAGTAGGGTGGGAGTCACGTGACTGTCTATAACTGCATTAGCCACAATAAAATTTGGCCTGGCAGAGCTGACTAACTGCTGTAGAATGCTATGGTCTGACATGGTAAAGTATATGACGCCAAATAATCATTATGCTAAGAAAACAAAAATCAATCTTCAAAACTCGAGAACTTCCAATGAATCCACAAACTTTCAAAGCATAGTGCAGAATAATCCATAAATTTTCTAAGCACTTGCAAGAACAGCTGAAACTGTCATGCACCAAGCTTTTCTTCCCTGGAAAGAAAAAAAATTAATGAACAATGTACACAGCTGCAGGTTCACACAAATGCATGAAGGAAAAACACAAAACAAACAATGTAATCCTGTAGTGATTTCTTCAGTCGACTGATATGATGCCCGCTTCTTTTTCCTCAGACGGAAAAAAAAAGTCACTGGGCAACATAAACAGCAGTAGACTGATTCACAATGTAGGAAAAAAAATGAAATGATCAACATAATCACATAGTGACTTCTTCAGTCCACTGATATGACGCCTGTTGCTCCCCCTCCTCAGAGGAAAAAAAAAAAAGTAACTGGGCAATATAAACAGCAGCAGACTGATACACAATGTATGTAGAAAAACATGAAACAAACAACATAATCCAACAGAAACTTCTTCAGTCTGCTGATATGATGGTTGTTGGAATCAAAGTTAAAAATTTTGGAAGTTCTACAACAATTATTGCTCCATCCCTCCCCCTCCCTGACAGCCACCCCCTCCCTCCCTCCCTCCCCCCAATGCAATGGGTTCTTTGCCAAAAGAAAGCAAAGTAAACCTACTTTTCCACTCTGGTATAGTCAGCTCGTAGTTCTCAAAGGACTGGTCATAGGGCTCAGCAGTGGGCTCATCCTGTGGGTCAGCATACTGCATCAGGTAAGGGTGGGCCAAGGCTTCTGTGGCAGAGATGCGGCGATCCGTATCCAGATCCAGCATACGCTCCAGCAAATCTATAGCTGTACATAGAAAAACATTTGTAATGTGAGCTTGCTGTTGCTGCTTGTTTTGCTTCTTTTATAGCCTTAATTTTACCACAAGTGCATACAGAAAAGTTAAACGAGCTTGCTGTTTCTGCTTGCTTTGTTTCATTTATAGCCTTAATTTTACCAAGCAATGTTGTGTGTTGAGAGAAAAACATACAAAATGAAGTCTGAAATCATATTAAAGGTCATCCATCTACTTTTCTCCAGTTCAAGTTTCCTCTCTTAGGAAAAAGACTACCAACTGTCCGCATTCTAACCATCCTCTCCTGTTAACTTACACACTGTTTACTTACAAACTGACCATAAATTATATGAAACGTGTTCTCAGCAATAGAGAACAGCATTGCTACTGCTGTGTGTGCATCCACAAGGACACTGCGGCTGACAGCAGAAGAATGCTTGGCAATTATCTTGTCCCCAAGTATCCCTGTACATGTAAAGTACATCTGTATTTCTCTTATTCATATTTCTCTTTGATGCTGACATGCTTTATGAAATCTGCCATCTGCGTATCTTAATAATACTTAATCACAACATCATGTCTTGATCCCGATCATGACAAAAATTCAGCTTCATACTTCATTCCCTTGACACTATCAAGCTTCCTACCTGTGATCTTCAAATTGTTAGCCTAGTGATCACTTGAACACACAAACTGAAACATAGCCGTTTTATCAGATAAGATAAGATAATGTTGCTTAGAGCCCTGTACAGCTTTACTTTAATTGTATAAATTTGTAACACCCTGTATCCTACATTTGGTAGAATAATGCCACAGATCCAAGGATGAAAGAAGCAGGATTGTCCTGAAAGAACCATGAACATTAATTAGCACAACTACTTATCCTTTTTTGCTGTATTATCAAGCACACGACGCGAACTATACATGGCAACACATTATTCACCTCAGAGTACAATATGTGAATTTTAACTCTACAAATTACTGTTTGATGGTTCACTTTTTTGCTGTATTGTCAAAAACATGAAGCAAACTATATATAACATGGCAACACATATCATTATTCACCTTGCAAACTATATATAACATGGCAACACATATCATTATTTACCTCAGAGTACAATATGGGAATTTAAACTACAGATTACTGTTCACTTTTTTGCTGTATTGTCAAACACATGAAGCAAACTAAACATGGTAACACATGTCACTGAATCCCTCAGAAGGTACTTCGAAATCCAGCCTATAGCTCACTGGCAGTGCACCCAACGCATTTTGCAATGATTTTCAGATATTGGTTGGGAATAAACTGGCAAATACTGGCAAAAATATCTGGTCCTATATTTTTTTTCCAGTTTATGTGGGTTTCCTTTAGGATGGTTACCCTCAGCTAACCATTGCACTGAATACAGCTTGCAGGCATTAAGCCCTTTCATTTGTTAATGATCATAATGCAGATGAGTGGTTGGAAAGCTGAATGTGTTTTAAGCTGTGGGGATTGGTAAGCTGTGCAAAATGTCAGTGATGCACTGACTTGGTCGACCTTCACAATGGAGTGATCAAAATCTGTAAAAATGGCCAATAAAGTGAAGAATAACAAATAATACAGAAAGAAATGTAGAAGTTGGCACCTCTGAGAATGACTACATGTGGGTACATACCTTACCTACATTTTATGCAGGAAACAAGAACAAATGACAAAGTCAATATCAAGTTGATGTGTGTGCTGCAAATACACTTTCTCCTTGCACTTATCACATGCCATACAAAACTGAGCCACATCTCATCCATCCTGTATTTCAACATTACGCAAAAGTTTAAGACCTTCCTACATGATTTATTGAAGAGTGGATATAGTTATGGCACTTTTGAAGGAGTTCAAGACGGACAAGGAAGAACCTAGCAGAACATCTTCACGGCCATATCCCCTCCACAATCTTTCCATCAGATGACATAAAAACAATGAAGAATTAATTTGAATTTTCAAGAATGTTCAGAAACACACACCAATGAAAATGCTCCCTTGACGACTGTGCACAAATGAAAGTTTCGCCTGTTCCACCCATGTTGTAAACATGGCTTCCATTCACTGTGTTTTCCATGATGGTCTGGTGGCACCAATTTTTCCCCCCTCCTGGCAGGATGTCTCATACATTCTGATTTGTTTGATACAGCTATTGATCTTGATCTTGTCAGCGCTTTCTCTTAATATCTGCTCACTTTCATCTCTTCTGTAGCTGGTTATCGCTTTATGTGCATGTGCACAATGTTTGAGTTACAACTTCTGAGATAAAACTTTGTAGTCAGGTTTGTCCACCTGTCCAAAAAAAAAAAAAAAGTGTACCCATTCCTTTTCTTTTTTGCTTGTTTGTTCATTTTTTTTTTTTCTTTTTTTTTTTCATCCAGTAATACTTGATCTGTAACTGTAACCTCTGCAATCTGCAAAAATGTTCACATTTTTCTGTAACAAATATCAGTATTCTGTGACATTAGGGATGTCTACCTCTGCCCTGTCATGTATCTCCAACTGAAGACACGAGAGGTGTGGAGACCCAAAACTGCTAAGAGCACACCAGAGCCCCCTATAAGCTGATGTCATGGGCCAGTGAGGATGGTACTGTCAAGCCCTTGATATTACCTTCAGGGGAGGCGGTGAGAAAAATCTGCTTGAAGTCCCTTTTCCTCATGATTGGCATGGAGCGAATGAACTTCTTGGCCTGTTGACAAGGATTACACCACACAAACATGGCTGTTTACAACAATCTCCACAGCAAAAAAGAGCGTGTTTTTCTTTACTTGACACACAACAAGTTATGACAATGTTTAACCAGAAATGAAAAAAAAAGAATATTCATCTCATGCGCTAGACTACCCCAGTCACTGAGGCACAGTGTCTGTATCACAGGCTGCATCAGGAAGGTCGAAGTTTGAACCCAGCAGACCCCTTCCATCACAAGAGATTCATCAAGAGTTGTCCAGCAAGTGCTGGTCAGTCAAGTGTCATCAACTTTATGGAGAGCATGTCTGAGATCAGTCAAATATCACAACCAATTTTGAAGGTGCCCATTATGATGATGCTTTGCAGTATAAAGTTAATTTCAGAGTATCCTACAACTTCTTTGTTCATCTCATATAGAAGTACACACATGCACATGAAGATTCATGCACACACCTGCACACATATTCTGAGCATGCTAAGCCAGACCTGTTAACCCTGAAATTGCAACTGGTGTACTTTTCGACTAAAATATGTGAATTTTCAACATAAACATATTTTCAACAAAATGCGTGTATAAATCTTCCAAATTTTCATAAAAGAGGGAAGGGGCTGGTGGGGGGGCTGGTGGGATGTCTTCTAAATTTTTGTTTTAAAAAAAAGTGTGTGTGAGTGTGTGTGTGTGCGCGCGCAGTGAATTTCCGGATTTTCATCTACCATCACATAACTGAAGAGAAGAAAACATGATATTCCAGTAACTGCAGTTGAAACCTGATTCATCAGCATACATTCGCACAAATATGTGCTCTCTCCCTAATTTTTTTTCATAGTTAAGGGTCTGTAGTCCATGCTACAGTTCCAATGTCTCAGCATGTTGTCAAAGGCTCAGACACAGCCAAACACAACTTCAGTTAGTCATGTTCATCATATATTTGCCAAACATGTACAAAATAATGGGAAATCGTATGGATAAACAGGAGTGCTAAGCATATCAACTTACATCTTCACTTGAGATTTTGTCGAAAAGACGATCATCTGGCGACCCAACCAGCTGCAATATCCTTGTCAACTGATCAATATCTTTTGAAAGTCAAGGCTTCTCATTATCAAAACACCACATAATAAGACAGCTGAATAGTACTGAAGTCAGATGATGAAATACATTGGTTTCTTAAATCAAACTACTTTCTGTTTTTTTCCCCCCCTTAAAAAAGTAAAGAACTAAAAATGAGATTTTCATATAAATGTATTCCGACTTAAGTTTCTTACATTTACCAGCCGCCGTGGCAAAGTGGTTAGCGTCGTGGACTCCTGGCTGGGAGGTCGTGGGTTCGAATCCCATCAGAGTCATGTGGGTTTTTCTGCCCCGACTGGCTCCTACCCAGAGTTGAGTTTGCTGCGGACTCGGTTGGGAAGACTGGGACCACACAGTCGAGCTTCATCCACTTAATGGATGCGTTTCTGAGAATGTTGCTCAAATTTCCTGACCAACACTGCAGGTGTTTGTATCTCTCGGGCCCTGGTTGATGTCGGGATATATTGTGAAAGGAAGCATAGAGTACAGCCCTGTCATGTAGTCTCAGACCGAAATGGAAATCCGTAGCATCATCTTCATCATCCTCATTCTCATCGATCAACAAAAAAAAAAAGTGTCTCAAATTCTGTGGCCCTTCATGCCCTGCTCTCATGGTGACCTCAGTTTCGATGTCCTCTCCACGTCTCTGTGGCCTCGGTTTGGTTCCGTCGGGGTCACTGGTATCAGCAAGTCCATGGGGGCTGTCGTTTGACGGAGGGAGAGCTCACTCATGCCAGCTCCGTGACTAAGCAATTATTGTCGTCTGTAGGGGGGGCTAGTAGGTGGTGTCCTGCGTATATTAGATCAGAACAAGCGCCACTGAACACCACCGAAGTGACTCGGCAGCAGTGCAGTGTTTTCTCCAGTGGGTTGCCTCTTGACGACTTGACACTGACTGCTCCCTGTGAACTGCCGGTGCTGCTGGGGGCTGCGGCGGGGCTGACCGGACTGTGGCTGTGGACGGGGTGTTGGAATGAACAGCGTGGATGCACTGCCTCTAAGGTGGCGCAGAGGTTGGGACAGCAAAAAAAAAAAGTTTCTTACATTTTTCTCATTCTGACTCAAGTTTCTTAAATTTTTCTCAAAATGTACAATGTCAATCGTTCAGATCTTAAAGAGCATGACAAGTCACCAAAAGGGTATTGACTGTACCTGTGCAAGTTACACATACACAAGCGCACGCACGCGCACAAGCACACACACACAAAAACATGTATATATATAAATAAAAGGATACGGTCTGTTCCAGGAAAGAGAGGTTTCATGGTCATCATCTCGGCCATGATACATCCAACAGACCAGATATCCACTGGAACAGACACACTTCATATGTCACATCACTCATTGTTGTTCGGGTGTTAAACACAATTCAAAGACACAAATACATATGAAAAAAATAAATAAATAACTGTGCAATTTCTTCTTTGTTTATAGTACAGCATTTTAACCAGAACTTTAATCTTAAAAAATCTACTGACTGACTGACTTCGCAATCTTTCATCCACACTTCAAGTTTGACAGTTCATTCACTTGTAAAAAGTGAAAGTTCCATACACTGGTCAGTAGCTTCACTGGTTTCTATTAAAAAAAAAAAAAAAAAAAAAAAAAAGTGGGGAAGGCTGACTGAAACAGCTGAAGTCAGGCACTGTGACCACCACAGTAAAAATCTTAAATATGATTCAAACCCTACGATCAGCTAGTGACAGAAGTTACCAGAACAAATAAAAACAGCGCATGGGGAACAGTAAAGAGAAGTCAACGCCTGACCAGAACCTAGCTCTCCCGTTCTCTTCTCCAGCACATACCCACCCATCCCTTTCTGTTAACCACAGAAAAGCCCATTTGCACATGTGCTCCAGTTCATTTCCAAGACAAGTCTACATACAGCTTCAAACACCCTAAATGACTTTATGAAGTGCCCTTAGTTCTTATATCTTGCTTACCCACCTACAAATTAACGCAAGACAATTTCTTTTCTTTTCTTTCTGCATACGTAGGCCCATACTCCTGTGGACACTGCCTGTATAGAGACAGGCAGGGGAGTCTTGTGTGTATGACCGTTTTTTTATCCTGCCATTAAGGCAGCCATACCCCATCTTCAGGAAAGTGCATGCTATGTGTAACGTGTCATCCATACCAACGGCCAAACTGGCCTTCTCTTCCGAAAGTTAGTGATGGGATTTTTATGTACATGCAAGATGTTGTGCGTGCGTTCACACTCGGAACCTCGGTTTATAGTCTCATTCGAAGGACTGTGTGGGGAATGAAGTCAGAACCAATGTTAACTCTGAGGGAAAAATCCCCTTGTACCAAAATTCGAACCCGCAACCCCAGGATCACGAGTCCAGCGCTCTACCAACTGAGCTGTTCCGGCCCCCAACACAAGACAAAGAAGCCAACATCATCACACCCACCAAAGAGATAGTATGCGGTCACTATCATTTAAGTGTAAAATGTTGTGCGGCATTTTCAGTGTTCACCTCCCCGCTCTGGAAATCAGGTCTATAAATTAAATGAGACGCTGACTGCTATCAGAAAAAAAAAAAAAAAGACAGACAGCAAGACAGCAATGACTCTTACCAGTGTTGTTATACTTCATCCAGTTCAGCATGATCTCTGGTGCCCTGTACCACCGTGTGGCCACATAGCCTGTCATCTCGTCCTCCGCATGTCGTGCCAATCCAAAATCCAGAATCTGGCACACACAGACACATCAATTTATTCTTGCATCACACGGTTCTTTCATAAATGACTGTAATGTACTTGTACTTGAAAGAAGTCCAGTCTAAGGACTGATCTCCAGCATCAGCACAACAGTGAGCAGCTCCCAAAAATGATACATGTAAGTAACATTTCTAATGTATTGATTTATACAGAGTTAAACATATCAAATTTCAGTGGTTTTGCTAAGGCTGGTGCAGAAAGCACATATTGCCCCAAACTGATGCCCACCACTTCCTGTTGCCTGTAGCAAAACTCTGCCTACCTGGCTTATCTATCAACTGGTGGGAGGTGGCTACATTTTGTCTCTCAAAGATTTTAGTAATGAGACCAAAACAAACAAAAAAGATTTTTTTTTAACTTTTTCACGACATGCCGTGTGATAGTGACAGCAACTCAGTCACGACGAGCCATTCCATGGTGACGGCAACGCTACTGTACTCTCAGGACGTGCTGTGCCTCTGTTGTGGCATAACTATATAAAAAATCCCCTGTTCTCTCTTCTCTGGTTTAAGGGAGGCAGCTGCCCTAATATTCAGAACAGGGTTCTAGTCACTGAAAGGCAAGTTTACATGCACAAACAATGACCTTCGTGACCCCAAAGAACAAAGAGAACCTGTCTGGCACTGGGAATTTCTGCAAAAGGCACGTGTAGAATTTCCTGCCTCGCCAACATGTTGGTCAGAAGAAGAATTACATGAGGTATTAGAATTGGTTCAGCAAAGTCATTCAGAGGATGACAGGATAAAGGTGTACAAGTTTATCAAAAACAATCTGAGCTTGATTTATCTACTTTGTGTATTTAACAGTTTAAAATGTTGTATCCTCTGAAGCCAGAAACAGTAGAGAATGTGCAATGATTTATTTTAATTTTTTATACTGTTTTTTCACTTGGGTCACAAAGACTGAATACCTCAGGCTTTCTGTGCATCTATTCACAGCAACAGTGAACTTTTATGCCCCTTTTCTTCCTCATCTGCTGTTGTCATATTAACCAAACAAACGTAAACAAGCTTGCATTCTCCTACATTTTAGTTATGTTGTTTCCGCAACTGTAGTGTTGCTATTTTACCCAAAACATATTTAAGTCTATGCTCAATGCAAAGTTTGCGTTTTACCCTTTCTGTTGATACATAACAATTGCTTGTTATGTTTATATTAGGGGATGTTAAATAAATGAAAAAAATAAAAAAGTGCAACAACCGCGCATCAGCAACAGTTGTAAGTACATGCGGTGCATGCAGCTGCTGGGAAGTGATGGCGGTCTACCGCGTCTGTCACGAAAGTATTAAAACAAAACTAAACAAACGGAGAAGACCTAACAAGAAAAACTTCTGACAGGAGAAGGACATCCACAGTCACAGTTAGCCAACTCAGGCAGGAACCCCCCCCCCCCCCCCCCCCCTTATTTTTTCAGTGACTTCAACCCCATTCTAATCAGTTCTATCCAACTGAAAACTCATGAGTGTCAAAAAAAAAAAAAAAAAGAAAGAAAGAAAAAAAAAAGTACAATGTCTGTGCAGAACATATGAAATCAGTTCACAACAGGCTAGCAAATCTGTTACTTCTGTTTGATGGGAACATCAAATCAAAACATGAAACTCACCCTCAGTTCACAATCTTCATTAACAGCAATATTGCTTGGCTTTAGATCCTGCAACAATGGAAGAAGAAAAAAAAAAAAGGACGGATTTTCATGTAATTTCACTCAATTCATGACAAAGCCTTCAGTTCTGATCCTGAATTACCTTATGACATACTTTGTTCACCCACAACCTATACTGTGCAAGAAAAAACTGTGAGAGGTTCCCCACATGTAGGGCATGGCTTGATGGAAGGAAGCCAGCCCCATGCCACTCCTTCTGCTGCCTTTTATATTACCTGAACTAAATCAGGATTTCATTTACTGCTGAGTGGACAGACAGCATCTTCAAGCTAAAAAAGAAAAAAGCTGACCCTGCATGTGGTTTGAATTCACGAATGTCAGCTCCTCAGACAAACACTCTGACCCTTTGAATACATGCCCCTCTATCGGATACTTAACTTCTTTAAGTATCAATAAACTAACGATCAGCACTGATTCTGCTACAGACACCGAGCATCAATGAAGAAACAGTCACTTCTGATTCCACTACAGATATTCAGCTTCAATGAGGTGGTGATTACTTCTAAATCTACTAAAGGCAGTGTGCATAATGAAATAGTGACCAGTCCTAATTCAACTGCTACACCGAACATCAATGAAACAAAGTTTTATTCCCCTGTCCATTGATTTCTTGAACCGAGAAGATGTTTAATTGAAATCCAAATTCTCTATATGAATGTATGTCATATGTGAGAAAATGGGTAATGTGGCTAAATTATTGTTTATTTGCTGTGAACCACAAATTAATTTCTCAAATTGAGATAATAAAGTGACTTGACTTGACTTGACTTGACTTGACTTGATCATTTATTCCCACTCTATACATTGTGCATAAATGAAGCAGTGACCAACCCTAATTCTGCTGTAGACACTGAGCATCAATCAATCAGTGACCAGTTCTGACTCTACTGTAGACATTCAGCATCAATGTAGTAGGATGACTTCTGATTCTGCTACAGACATTCAGCATCAATGTAGTAGGATGACTTCTGATTCTACCACAGACATTCAGCATCAATGTAGTAGTGATGACTGATTCTACTACAGATATTCAGCATCAATGCAGTAGTGATGACTTCTGATTCTACCACAGACAGTCAGCATCAATGCAGTAGTGATGACTTCTGATTCTACTACAGACATTCAGCATCAATGCAGTAGTGATGACTTCTGATTCTACCACAGACATTCAGCATCAATGCAGTAGTGATGACTTCTGATTCTACCACAGATATTCAGCATCAATGCAGTAGTGATGACTTCTGTTTCTACCACAGACATTCAGCATCAATGCAGTAGAGGTCAAATCTGATTCTGCTATAGTATCCAGCATCAATCAATGCAGTTGCTATCACTTCTGACTGTACCATCAACATTAAGGATCAATGAATATCTGAGAAGGATACTGGAGTTCATACTAAAAAAAAATGGTAAACTCTTTCCATATGAATATGAACAGAATTTATAACGAAAATCTCTGAATCAGCAAGGTTCTGGCATCATTTCTTTTAGTAGGTGATGACAATTATAAGAGAGTAAATTACAAAAAAAAAAAAAAAAAAGCAACTGCATTCACAGTCAACATAAACAGCTGAAGAACACACAAAAAAATAAAATTTTACTTACTCTGTGAATGATGCCAGCTGAATGAATATACTGCAAAACAAAACCAAAAAATAAACATCAAATACAAACAGATAATTTTAGATACATTTTGCATGATACTGTTTTTATCACATTGCAGCGAGCAACATTTCTGAACAGGTTTTAAGGAAATTACTTCCATCTCTTCAACGTACAATGATTACATGATGGTCAAGCTCAAAGTCATAAGGTTACTCTTTATATAATAATATTCCTAAATAAAAGGAGATATGTAGTACGTCTCTATGAATGAATATTAGATAACCAAACCAATAAAAGAAAATGTGATCTTACCAAACAGTAATGGGATTCAGGTATATGTCATTTCTGTATGCACAAAAAAAAAACTGCCACCTGCAGGTGACTGATTCAGAAATCAAAAGTACGAAGTGGAGTATTTTAACATTTTAGATACAGCATTCCAAATGTAAGCATAGTGCTCAAACACGATATCACATACACAAGGTCAATGTCAACTGAAAAGACAGAAATGTTTAAAGTTATCATTTAGTTAAGCTAAAAAAGGCAAAATGTCTAACAATAAAACCAACTGATAGGGGCAGCATAACTTTGATCATTTAAAGTGATTTTTCTTTGCAAATTTGCCCCCCCCCCCCACTTCTCTATACTCAACTTAGCCATTTTGGGAAGGTAAGCCTGTAATCTAAAGACCTATGCTGCTTCTGTTCCCTTTCCGCCATAGCTAAGCCCATAAACAGGGTAGCAATCACCCCTAATAATGCAGAAAACACCCTTAATAACAGTCGAAAAAAAAAAAACAGCAAACTACAGCACTATTCAACCATGCAAACACACACTTCAAACAAACACTCAAAGAAGCAAGTCTAATATTACAAAGAATAACTATAAGGAAAAAAGAGAATGCAGTGCATGAACAATGTGTATGCATATGAGTGTATGGTAAAAGTTGTGCTATGCAGACAGGTGTTCACTGGTGGCAACGGTGATGAGGGCCAAAGGGTGAACAGGGCATGGGTTTCATGATGTTCTCTTCACTGCAGCAGTCCTCTTTTTCAAACATGCCCTTAAAGTTAATAACAAACTGAAGAATGTTGGGACGGACACCAGAAAAGAAACCATCTGGAGATCTGTCATCCTTTAAAGCCAAATCCCCACTCACCTTGAGTCCACGAAGTATCTGATAGACCAAGAACTGCACATGGTCATCGCTCAGTTGCTGTGTTTTTGAAAATGTTGTTCAGGTCAGCTCCATCAATGGAGTCACCATGTACCTGTGATAAACAAAAGTTATTTCAGTTAGGGATACACACAAAAAGAGATCTATAATAACCAAAAATTATTGAGATATAGTTAATATACAAATTTTGAGATTTCTTTTAAAAAAAAAAAAAAAACTGACCTGTAAATGTTATTCTTCCTTGTCTTCGTTCTCTTTTTGTTTTTTAAAATTCTGTCTTTCGGAATTCATTTATGTGTGCACACAAAAATGCATGTTTGTGAGCTTTTTCTAACATTCTGTGTTGTTTTCATTCTGTTTAAATTTCAAACTTACCTCTTATGTTCAGACGCATCTTAGGTATTAAACTAGTATTTCGCTTCCATGCATACTTTAATTCAATGTGTGCAAGAAACCAAAAAGGAAGTTTATCGTATTTCTGATTTCAGATAGTAACAGTAATACAAGTACCATGTTAACATGTATAGCAACTGTCACAGTCCCTCATGCAAACACTGTGCATACTGATAAAACAAACAACAATGTCTAGAGATACTCACACGTCATTGAATTCCTCCAGCTTTTGATTTGGTGTGAAACAATCTAACAGATTAATGACCTGTGAAAGAATACATTCAAAAGGATTAAAATAAAGAAACAAATATGTGAAAATGTGGGGAAAGGAATAAACACAAAAGCACACATCCTGAATTTCAATTTGCACAAAGTCACATCCTGACTCAACTATTACATGTACACTAACTACATTTGCAAAATCAGCAATTTCACTCCATCAAATTTGTTAAAAATGTATGTTCCTCTGCATATATCAATGACACTGACTACAGACTCCTAAGAGGGAAGTGGCTTCATTCACACTGAGACACAGCCATGTTTTGCTCTATCTGTTGCTGTGTTACCCTGATATCCAGTAAACACATTTCAGCCTTGCTCCCTCCCTCTCCTCCCAATAGCCAGTACACTTTTTTAAAGTTTTAAACCCTTGATTCCATCTAGAGTACATGCTTCCCAGTCATCCTCGCTCTTTCTTCCTACACAATTTCACAAATTCAACAGAACAGTTCTCAACAGTCTATATGTTTTAAGAATGAGGTTTCTGTTTATCAATACAAGTGAAGGTCTTTAATTTTGACATCAAAGGGTACTTTGTTCTAACCATCTCTAATATTCTCACCTACTATGTTAAATTCTACCACTTATAAGAATGAATAAGTGCATTCATGAGTGTTTGCATACACATGCATCTGCCTGTGTGCATATGACTAAAATGTATGTGTACATGTCTGCAAGTACTGAGTATACTTTCTTTTTATGTTGTGGAAAGAAGATACATTTTGAATAGTTTGAACTGTGTATTTCCCTATGTTTTTCTTCCTTTTTTTTTTCTTTTAAATTTCAATTAGCTGATTTTCTCTATTTCTTTCTCTTCATGTTCTGAGTGTTCTGTTTCATTTACAGTCTTTTCTCTTTTTAATAGTAAAACTGCAAAACTATGAACACCAGTATATACACACATGCATACAGTTCTGTTCTTTTATATCATATTGTATTTTTCTTTTCTTTTGTTTTTCAATGAGGTTGCAGTGTCAAAAGTATTGACTAAAACAGCATTTTGCCTTCAATAAAGCACTAGTACTTCTGTTCATCTTCTTATGCTGTTCCTCTTTTTACCAGTCCTTCCCCCTTCCCATCACTGATCAGCTGAACTGTGGAAGCAGAAGATAGTGAGGAAAGATCAAAGTCCACATCTATGGAAAGCTCTCAAAAAAGTAGCAACACAACTTTTATCTGTCAGCTACAGCCTTGCTCCAGAAGTGTTCTGAGTACTGGTAGACCCAACTTTCTCACATCACAACAGCCACCACCCATCCCTCTATTGTTTGCAAGTGTGAGTGTGTGTGTGTGTGTGTGTGTGTGTGTGTGTGTGTGTGTGTGTGTGTGTGTGTGTGTGTGTGTGTGAGTGAGTGTGTGAGTGAGTGTGTGAGTGAGTGAGTGAGTGAGTGAGTGAGTGAGTGAGTGAGTGTGTGTGTGTGTGTGTGTGTGTGTGTGTGTGTGTGTGTGTGTGTGTGTGTGTGTGTGTGTGTGTGTGTGTGTGTGTGTGTGTGTGTGTGTGTGTGAGTGAGTGAGTGAGTGAGTGTGTGTGTGTGTGTGTGTGTGTGTGTGTGTGTGTGTGTGTGTGTGTGTGTGTGTGTGTGCGTGGAGAAGTGTGTGCGCCTGTGTGTCTGTGTGTGTGTGTGTGTATTTGTGTGTGCATGCATGCGTGCGTGTGTGTGCATGCGTGCGCGCTATCTTTCATCACACACACAAAAAAAATCAGCCCATGAGCAATGCAACTTTAATTGTCAATGTCAGCACAGCCTTGCTCCAGAAGTGTTGTGTGTATTGTTTGTCCCAACTTTCACACATTACTACCACCATCAATCATTATTATTATGATTATTATATGATTATTAGTCTCCAGGATACTTATGGAGAAGGGAAGGTAGAGAAAATATGTTCTTCTAGCCATGGATACATGTGCAACAATGATAAAACCCCATTTGAAGGGACTTCAAGAAGTGTTATTCACTCACTCAAAGCCCCACTGTACTTACATTTTCATGCTGCATATGCTTAAGCATTCGCAGCTCTCTGTAGGTTCTTTTGGCATGGATGGCTGTCTGGAAAGGACGGGCCAGTTTCTTGATGGCCACCTTTGTGTCTGTCTGCTTATCATATGCTGACCTGAAAAAAAAAAGAATCAGACTCTTTCAGTTTGTTCAACAACAACAACAATAAAACCTGATCATTTCTTTAATATTATTGAAATTTGAAGTATTTCTATGTAGAACTTTAAAATCAATAGATATTTTTCTAAGTAAAATCATTCACCTTACTATTGTAGTGTTATCAAGAAAAACGGTGTCCACTTAGTCAGAAAGCAGTCATGACTTGAAAACAGCTGTTGATCATACCCTACCCCAAGTTACCTGAAATAAATACAGTGTGAACTAACACCACTCCTCAAATAGATAATCCATGGTAACACAGCACCATCAGGTGTGTGAAAACAAGTACTTAGTAACCAAAAAGGTTGAAAAACAATTCAGTGCTGGGGGTGAGAGGAGGTGTTCAGTATTGCTGAACTAGCCTTTTTGCTGGGTCAAAGGGGCAGTGTCCTTGCCTGGGGTAGGGGGCAGAGTGCAGGGGGCGTGTGTTTAGGACAGGGTGGGAACAGTGGGAACACCACCTACTAAGCTCCTACTGATGAGAATAATTGCTTAGTCATGGAAACAGAAGGTGCCACCATGTCCGTCTAATGACAGCCCCCATGAATTTGCAGATACAGGTGACCCCAATAGAATCAAACCATGGCCACAGACATGGAGAGGACATCGAAAATGAGGTCACCATGAGAGCAGGGATGAAGGGTCACAGGATTTGAGACTTTTTTTTAATGCTGATTGATAAGAATGAGGATGATGAAGAATGACAGGGCTGTACTCTATGCTTATTTCATAATATATTCCAGCATCAACCAGGCCTTAGAGATATAGACACCTGCAGAGTTGGTCCGGAAGTTTGAGCAACATTCTCAGAGACGCATCTGTTAAGTGGATGCAACTTGACTGTGTGGTCCCAGTCTTCCCAACTGAGCCTGTAGCAAACTCAACTCTGGGTAGGAGCTGGTCAGGGCAGAAAAATCCTGTACGGTTCCGATGGGAATTGAACCACAACCTCCCAGCCGGGAGTCTGTGACACTAACCACTTCGCCATGGTGGGTTGCTTGCCTGCATGATACTTGATGGACCTAGCAAAAATAACACAGCCCTGTTCACGACTAATTTCTGACTTCTAAGTTGGTCATGAATGACAAATATGGGCAAAGCTTGTTTTAAATACATATCATTTCCGTAGTTAAACACCAAACTAACAAATTCGCCACTGCTCACTCTCTAAAACAACTGAGCAATACATGCATTGATAGTGATACACCGATATACTGTGATATTATATCTGACATCTGTAATGTAAATTGTAATGTAATCCCTCCCTATTATCACTAGAATCTGGCCCTCTGAAGATCTATGACAAGTTTAGACCCAAAGCTGAGGAGGATAAATTTTCATGAAGATAAGTTCTTCCCTAGCAATTTCTTTCTGTAAAATTCTTTTTACAAAAAAAATAATAATAGTAATAATAATGTGATGTTTTCAACTGACTGACCACTTGGCACTTTCACCAGCCAGTGCAAGAAAGGGGCATTTCCCACACATGCGAATAATAATACAAAGTACAATAGATTATAGATACATGTCCTATCACTTGTATCAGCCTCTTGGCAATTACAATTTACATCATGTCTTGTTCCACAATCCTGGGCATTCCATTTGACCTGCAGGCCAGGAAACTTTTGTTTCCCAGTTAGAATTTATGGACCATGTTACATGCTTTTCACTGACTGAAATTTGTAGACGAACCAACCTGAGTACACTTAAATTGGAAAAATATTGATATGAAAAGCTGAGAGAATTTTCCCCTGTACCTTTTAAAAGCAGAAATGAATCTGACTGGATATAGCCACCTTTCTCTGACTAAAGAATATGCACTATGAAAAAAATTGCTTGCCTAGAAAATCAGGACCACAAACTGATCTGTTGATTATTTACAGCATCCAATAGAGTCTTCTGCTAAGTCCAAATGAGGACAATGCTTTTGACATCAGAATTCAAAGTCAAACTTTCAATGTAAGGCAACTCAAACTGTTACATTCACACCCTCTTACAGGTTTAAGCTAAAACAGAGATCTATACCCTTAAAATTAAAAAAAAAAAAAATTAAATTAAGAAGCAGGCTACTCCCTGAAAATGAAAGTGTGGGCGCACCAATTACTTCTTTACCACTACTCTTTTCAAAGAAGAAAGGTTCTTCAAATGATACATAATTAAAAATCAGCTGGACATACATGGTAATTAATAAATGATAAAATACAAAAAGTGTGTTTGTAATGTAATCTGTAGGGCATAAAAAAAAATTAAAACATTGAGGCTTACTGGAAATGCTCTCAGATATTATTCAAAACTATTTCATATCTTGGCCTTAATTCTTTTCATTACATTACAATATTGATGTTAGGTATTTAGCTAAAAAAAAAAAAAAGTACCTGTTTCATCAACATAGTGCCACAGTCAAAAAAAAGACCAAGTGATGAAGCTGGCTGATACTGTGATAGTGATATACTTTGTCCAAATGTTGCTGAACGATAATAACAATACAAATAGATTCACTGCAAAAGACTACAACCACACATAATTTTCACTTCACATACTACAGCGACTGGTGGTTGGGAAAACCCGTGTGAGTACAGCCTGTACATTGCATTTTGTTATCAGAACTTGTGTTTTGAAGAGCAGAGCCTTCTCGCTTTTTTCTTTTTCTTTTGTTTCTTTTCTTTTTTTTTTGTTTTTGTCATAACTGATCAAATTTAATCTTAACTGAGAACAGATGACAACATCCAAACTTGGTCTTGTGAAAACTTTTATTTCAATCCCATTGTCATCCAATTTTGAAAGTTTCTATTGTCCAGGTGGCAGACAGAAGAAAAATCAGTCAGTCAGTCGGTCGGTCTCTCTCTCATGTCAAGACTGACAGTCACAGAAAACAGTCTGTCTCATGGTTGTTGTTGTTGTTGTTGTTGTTGTTGTTTTTTGTTTTTTTTTTTTTCTTTATCATTACTAACAAAAGACACTTACTGAATGCTTATTTTTCTCTTTTTTTTTTTTTTGGTCATTATTCAGCAGCATATAAGGTGCATTTAAGTAAATTGATCTATAGACATAACATGTACTGATGTAGTCAGTCTTCATAACAATACAGTTTATTTCAGTATTTGAGAAAAAAAAAAGACTACAGTCCAGTTCCTGGCACTTTGCAAAAATTTTATGTTTATCACCTGCATTCTCTAGGTTTTATAGAGAACATCTTATCACCAGTAACTTGCTGATATTTTTATATACACAGACTCCTACCCCTGGATCACCCTGGAAATACGCAAGCATATAATGAAATGGAACAGGACCTATAGGCAAATGAAAAAGACTCCAGAAACAAGGAACTAAGTAGACATACACAAGGTTCAGGGAGATCCAGAAGTAGCTCCAGCATTCCTATTGGTGCCACTGTGAAAACCTGTTCCCTATCACCCACCTTAAAGAGGATTCAGGACCCAGCCTGGTGCTGGATGTACATGAACTTGATGTTACACAGGCATTCCACAACTTCGAGTGCCACTTTTAATTCTGCTACATTCTAACTTACCACACCCTTGAGCATGAGTCTTCATGAAATACCTGGGGGTCACTCTGCAGTTAGACAGGCTTCACCCTTCACCAAGTCCCTGCATAGATTGTTTGAAGGATAGTTGCATCTACTGATTTAGTGACCATTCTCCGGTTCCCAGTCTCTCTAACATAAAGTGATAAAACAGATCTATCCCTTTTCCCAGAAATAATCCACATGTCCAGTGTCCAGAAATAGGCTCTAAACAGGCAGTGAAGACTTGTCAGTAAAACAAGAGAGCCTGTGGTTTGATAACCATCCCACCACAAGCCGCAATTTCAATGGGGACCCCAGGGATTTTCAATCAGTTATCATGTGGGTCTTCACTGTGACTTAACAAACTGATTACAAACTGATTAAAAATTGTCTTGACACATAATACAATAGATTACTAAACTAATTTTATCAAGATGCCTAATACTTGAAAATTAATTCATTTTGACATGACTTCTAATTCTGCTGCTGATTCTATCCAAATAAAACCAAATGGAACCGGCAGGTTGAAAAAAAAAAACTTCATATTCTATCTTAACAGCTTAATAGTTAATTAAGCCACAAAAAATTTACCAACTATTACCAGTTAAAACGATCACTGTTAAAGCAATGGTCTGACTAAATACACCTGCAGAACTCATACTGAATTAGAACTTTTGAAAATGAAATCTGAAGTTTGCTGTTTATGGCCCCATCTTTACAACAGTCTATTATCTTCAAATTTTTTTTTTCTAGAATGTCTTCTTTCTATCAAAAATGAAAACAAAGCAATGTGAAACGTGTGCAAATTATACATCGTTTTATTATAAGTATGCCATCTTCAGACAATACAAACAAAAGCCATTAAAAAGGCCTAAAACAATCCTCCCCAGACCACTCACTGTCTGTGAATCTGAATGTGTGATCCAGGGACTATTGTTTTGTACTGTTCTTTAATTTGTATGGTGCTAGTACCAGACATTAGGGAAAAAAAATCATGAAAAAAAAATTTTAAATACTCCACAGCTCACAGTTGTAAACTAGGGTGTATTGCTTAACTGCTGAAAAAATAATTTACGATGTTTTGGGGTCATTGTCCTAAAGATTTCTTTTGATGTGTTTGTGTTTGGTGTATATTTAAGCTGAAAAGGAAGTGTATTCTACAACACAGATCTGTGCTATTCTGTTCGCAAGTGATTATTTTTTCTCAACTAAAAGTATCTCTGTGGCTCAATTATATTCAGATACACGAATTTCTTCTTTAACAATACTTTATTAACATAAAACTATTGTATACATATCAAGGTAATTCAGACTATTGAAAATTTTATGTCTCAATTAAATCACCTCTTAATCTTCTGCCTTTTCATGATGAAGGTTAACATACTTTAATTCTTTCGACATAATTCATTCTATATGACATTCTTTCAACAGGCTAGTGGTTCTTCTTTGTACCTTTCAATGGCCACAGATCGTAAAGATGTAATACAACACTTGCATGCAGTGAATTCCACACGAGGCCTAATCAGTGCTTTTTAAGTTTTAAACAATACACTTTTGTCAGAATAGGAAACAAGTTCAAAGACTTGATCTGCTATTAGATAACACCTCAGATAAGAGTCACATTATAAACGATGAAGAGATACCAAAATTACTGGGTGAGTTACTCTGTGTGTGTGTGTGTGTGTGTGTGTGTGTGTGTGTGTGTGTGTGTGTGTGTGTGTGTGTGTGTGTGTGTGTGTGTGTGTGTGTGTGTGTGTGTGTGTGTGTGTGTGTGTGTGTGTGTGTGTGTCTGTGATCCAATGTTTATGTTATATTCACAGGATTCTTTTTGCAAGGATGAAGAACTTTACAATTTGATATTTTGAGAAAGTGACACAGTTCATTAAAATTGCAACTGATCGCAATCCTGATCATTTCCACACACCTTTTTATCATCTGCAATGATGTACATTTTACATAGTCCAGGAGGTCATTTATGAAGACTAAAGCATGTAAGTCCAAGAATAAGTAAAATGCCATTACCTTGGGACTTTGACACAATAAGACTAAGTATCACCTATTCTTATAATCTGAGACCTTCTTGTCAAAAAACATCTTACTGAATTTAATCATAATTTATGTACTACCGATCATTCCACATGCTGCCATTTTTTTGTAGAGTAAATTACTAAATAAGTAATCTCTCATATGGCACTGTGTCAAATGCTTTTTAAAGTTAAAGTATACATCCTCTACTCCATTCTTTCCTCCTCCAAGTTTGTAGCATCGTTGATTACTTTCAAAAGTTGCATCTCTTTTGTCTAAAGCTGTGCATTATACATTTTGCTATATTATTGATTATTTGAATGGTGCTATTGTTTTTGTTTTTTCTTTCTTTTTTATACTTAACTTGACCTTATCTCGGAGCGTTTCTGATTTACAGTTTGAGTGTTTATTAAGTGTGGTGTTATTAATATTATTGCATGATGTTGGTTTGAGGTGGTAATGTGCGCATCTGTGTGTGTGTGTGTGTGTGTGTGTGTGTGTGTGTGTGTGTGTGTGTGTGTGTGACTCTATTTTGGCAGGGTGTGTGCATGTGATTTTGTACTGGTGTGGTGTGTGTGTGTCTGGGGTGGGGGGTGGTGGGGGGGTGGGGGGGGAAGGGTGGTAGGGTGTGTGCGTGCACGTTTTAGTATTACATAGAGTACAGACTGACACATGATGGATTTGACAAGGAATGACCAGACACAGTGGAAAGAGTGGAATATTTTTAATGATATACATGTTTATAAATTGTTTATAATATGTGAATTTTGATGATGGCACCACAAACAAATTTTCCTTGCATTCTAGTATGAGGACAAATAAAATATTGTGTATCATGTATCATGCTGATACTCTGCGTATCAGTTGTCAGTCAAGTGTGCAACAACTGCATCTCTTAC